>OU896721.1:32733298-32975729 GCA_918026855.4 Phaedon cochleariae
ACTTCTATGACGTACTCGGGTCTTCCAAATCGCAAACGTAATGTGTCCATGATCAGATTCACATTATTGGAAGTCAATAACATTCCCGAAACAGCAGACTTTGCTTCACCTTTTAGACACTTTTGCAATTTAACGAGAATTTCATCTGCACTGTAGTTACACATTTTGGAAATTTGTTGAAATCTCTGAAAGAACAGAGGCCAATCCTCGGGGTTGCCATCAAACACTGGGAAGTCCTTATCAACGATATATCTGGTCAATAATTTGTCATGGCCAGATGGTGCAATGGTTTTCACAACATTTGAAATGGTTTCACAAAGCAGTTGTATTTCATTTCGAGGCTGTTCACTTATTTCGGGATGGCATTCTTCCGGTGGTGGGCCTGGAACTGTTTTGGTGACCCATTCAGCTACAGAAGGGTTAACGTTTTCATTCCTCCCTTCGAGTCGAGCTTCGAGTTCACTTCTTGGCAAGGACTGATCATCGGATTGTTCCTCTTCTTCTGCAACATCGATCTCTGCATTTCTCAATTCATGTTCCATGTGCAGTATTTTCATTTTATCTTCAATTTCTCTCTGTTTCTTCTCTATTTCTAAGTTCTCCTTCATTCGTTCTAGTTCTTGTCTTTCTTTTTCCACCTGGAGTGCAAGTCTTTTCTTCTGTAATGCTAAAGATGCTTGAGAAGCTCTAGAAGATAGTCTGGAAACACTGCTTCTTACACTTTTTCTACTTGGATGTTGGCGTTGGCTCAGCGAAATCACTGATTTCATGTCAGTTTCAATAATTGACTTGTCACTTTCCTTGACATATTCAACGATAATGGACTGATTTTGATTTTCTGGAATCACTGGCAATAAAGATATGTCTGCACTAAGAGGAGGTTCACGGCTGCTTTCAGTAATGGGCAAGGAACTACCAAGGTCTGTATTTCCTGTACCAAACCCTACTGGCCACACAAAATCAGTGGTCAAATTTCGGTTTATACCAGCACTCTCTCTTCTTGGTCGGGCATCTTCATTTCCATTTACTTTCTCCATAACTGTAGCTTATCGGCTCGAAGACCAAATATTTCGTCTGATTAAAGGTTCTTTTCCAAATTGAATCGTATGTATTTCGTTTCTTTCAATTACATATATATTAACAACTGAATATCATTTTTTGTCAACAAATTATCTTGTTTTTAAATTATATAAAATACAGGATGTAAAACAAGACATCACAACTTATATCCATTTTTTTCATGTTCATGATCATATCTGAGAATATTCCTTTTCAATTCAAACTTTCATATTCCATCATCAACCACTTATATTCTGCGATATCACATCATTGTTTTTTCCGCACTGTTGCGGGATAATGATACTTCCCAAACTAAATTGCGTGCTGGTATAGAATAGATCTCGCACGCTTGAAAAAAAAAATCTCATCTGCATAGCGTGCGGAAAATTGTGACTTTACGTACGCAAATATGAGCAGAGAAGTACTACTTTGCGAACGCTCGTAGGAAAATAAATTCCTGGAATTGAATCAGTTAGACATTTTTATATCTCTATTTTCACGTGTTAGACTCAGATATCCTAGACCCTTGAAGAATGCACATTTGAATGGATGGATCGACAGATAAATTATGTATACAGGAGGGATATCAAACAAAATTGCCTGGAAATATTATGCGTCATGGAATCCTTGGAATGGTAATTCACGTCTGGAATGTAGAGTCTCGATAAAATGTATATAAAGAATGGAATGATGATATAAGAAATGGATCTATAAACACAATGTAGAATGATGATGATGATATGCACTCTAGTAGTTTGTATAAAGGGGAAAAAGATTAATTGATCTAGGTGGGTGCTTCGATTCATTACCAGAAGTAAACGAATGTAGTATTGATATAGATCAACATTTATTATCTGGAATTGAGAGCAATTTCATTAGTCAGGAAAGTTATTGTGTTTTTCTAGAGATGTCTTCCATTTCTCAGGAATCTAATTGCATTAACAAAAAAACAGACATAAAACATCTTAGTGAAATTTACTCTTACCTTCTAGCATTATTGTATAGACAACCACACTTGAATTCAGATGACACCCTGTCTCTTTAGCCCAGAAAACGAATTGAAAAAATGTTTTTTCAACGTCAAGGTCACTTGTATCAGAACAGTGAACTTGTGGATCGTCAGTCTCAACATCCAAGTACGTTTTGGTTTTTGGTTTGTTTCTCATAATTTTTTCAAAAATAATTATTTTAGAATTTCAGAACAGATTACTTCTGGAGCGTCAATCTCAACATCCAAGTACTCTGTTGCTTAATAATTAGAATTTTAATTTTCAATTCGAAGAAAGAAGGAAAAAAATGATACCAGGAGACTTTGATCTCCTACCAACTGATCAATTTGTACACAAGTCCCTTCTTCCTATAATTGTTCCTGGTATAAACAGAGAAGATGAGGTTATGTTTGACTTATCCTCGTGAAAAAAGTACGAAAGTTAGGCAACACTCGGTGGAAGACGAAACAACAGAATAACGGAGTCAACAAACAGAAGCACAATAATAGTGGTTTCGGTCAGAAGTCTCGGAGTCTTCAGGAAAATGGTCTTCTTAATCTATGAGGGTAAGCAGATAGCTACTTGCATGGCATCCGAGTCAACGTTAGTTGTTTCCCTGTTTGTTGTTGTTGTTTACTTTGTTGTCTCGTCTTCCACGAAGTGTTGCCTATCTTTCGCACTTTTTTTTGTTTTGTTCACTATCTCCTTCTCTGCTGTTCACAACATTCTCCTCAATATTCCTTGCATTATTTAGATTCAGATAGACTATCTGTGATTATTGTCGACTCACCACTAGTGTATTCCCTAACGCTCCCATGACTATCAGAATGCAGTAGAGGATGATCAAGGTCGTATAAGCTGGATCATCAATTCCTTTATTCTTGATATATCTCTCCATTAACTTAGAATCACCCTCATCGGTCCTATTCAAGAAACTCGAGTTTTCACCGTTTGTTTCGTTGTACTCCATACTATATGCAAATAGGCGACATAAAATGCTAATTTCAGCTCTCTTAGTTTTCTGGAATCTTCTTGGAGGGTGATCTCAAGGTTCTCCAAGGTTGAATATCGGTGTGTAGGAGATGAGATCGCTGTGGACGTTCTGTTTCTGCTAGACTTCGATTTCGCGTCTTGGTAACATCTGGAAATAAAAAGTTGGATTTACTACTGAAGTTTACTAGAGTGATGGTTTTATTTTTATGGGCCCTAAATCACTGTAGTTTCTTGATATAGCGAGAGGCAAAGCTAGTTAATTTGTGAAGCATCACCATTCATTTGTCAGAGAGCCGTGTGTTGGAGCTTTATTGCAATGAGTATGAGTACAGTGTGTCCAGTTTTCGATGCTTTTACGTAATATCTCAGTTATCTCTCGAGATAAAACTTTGCGATTTTTGCGGTCCTGAGCCACTTCTTTCGTGAAACTCAAGATGACCTTATCAGATTTTGCATAACTGTTTCCGTTTATGAGATATAGGGCGATTTTGAGAATTTATACTTTTTGGACCCCCTCTATATCAAATGAAAATGAAAATTTAACGCAGAATCCAGTGGCGCGCTCAACGTTTTTGTCGGGGTATGGTTCTGGAGATACGACTCAAACTAGTGATTTTTTAAATGGAACACCCCGTATTTTATAAGCTCCAAAATCACTAAAACATTGAATTTCAATAGTGGGCTATGGGTTTTTCATATAAAAAAGTTCCAATTGAAGTAATATTCTTTTTGATTCTTCCATGAAGAGGAAAACAATAATACATAATCATCATCATAATATATCTTTTTGAAGAGAAAGAACTGAGGAATTTAATGGGCTTATGAAAAACAGAGTGTCCCATTTAAAAAATAATATGTTTGAGTCGTATCTCCAGAACCATATTCTGACAAGAAATGTTTAGTCGTCCGCTACTGGATTCTGCGTAGAATTCTCTATGGGATGAGATTTCAATTTTATATTCTTGTCAAGAAACTTCATAGATATAGAGGGAGTCCAAAAAGTACAAATTTTCAAAATCACCCTGTATCTCATAAACGGAAACAGTTTTGAAAAATCTGATAAGGATATCTTGAGTTTCACAAAACAGTGGCGAAAACCACAAGGTTCTATCTCGAAAGATAACTGAGATATCACGCAAAAAACATCTAAAACTGGACACACTGTACATTGACTGAATAATGTACCAATTCTGTCATGTGATTCAACTGCCGAACTAGTGAGACTAAAGAAACTGAGTAGGATAGGAAAAATTCATCACTAGATTTTCAAGATATCTGAAAATAATTGAGAATAAGTGAGATGACATGTTTTTTATGGAAACGGAAAAATATCGTCAACCATCTGCGACCGTATTAGCATCATTCAATTTCCATCAGAGTCTCAAAATTCTGAGATTGTTCTTCTGATTATTTCATTGTTATCAGTTAGAAAGTGTTCATGCTGTACGAAGTTTGTAATAGTAGTTTCCACCTGGTATATTTATGCGTTGATTTGAAGAATACCAGTACTTATGAACTGAAATTGAAGAACTTTTTCTTGAACTTTAAAGAAAGTATCATGCATGAATTTGACAGTTTTATATTTTACACATATTATGATATATCTTACTATTATTCTGCAGATGGCTCTGTAATCAATCCTGCTAGACCCCGAGTATGATACATTGATGAAATCAGCTTTTCAGGAAGAATCCAGAAATGCAATGAAATACAGGATGTTTTATCGCTAATTATTTCTCATAGAAGTTGCAACACTGTATCGATGAAAATATTTCAGACGGATAGAGAATGTTCAACAATTATCAAAGCATTCCAATTTTCAGAATGTTCTGTTTTTTCTTCCGCCAGATACTTCTAGTAGGCCATCCACCGTCGATCACCCTGTACAGCCATTCGCTCTTCTTCATCACAACCTATTATTTTGTGCGAATATCAAAGTGAAGAATCGATTGGATTTAAAATTCGATTTTTTTAATTTTCTACCGCGATCACAATTTCCAACCACCTCGTACTAATATGTGAAACACTTTGTTCAGTTTGTCATACAGTGTATAGGGGCCGTATTCTCCTCATCAAAGAGTTCAAAATATTTGAGCGTGGAGCAATTATGAAAGAGCGATTTCACTTTGGAGATTCCTTTGATCTGGACAATCAATTACAAAGATTCCGTGGATAAAAGAGAATGCAACTCGACTGAACTCTCTGCCAATCAATCATATTTTCCATCAACTGAAACTGGATAAAGCACAAGATGTGTTTGGTGTTGGCATAAACAGATATAGTTGTTTACGTTTTCAGCACTCGAACAGATGCAATGAAATATTACATAACCTTGGAAAAACAAGTTATTGTTGAACATGATATTCTTGGGAAAATAATGGTAGGGAAAATGGGGATGTCTGAGTTCTCAGGGAAACCCTTCAAGCTACAAAATAAATAGTTCAGTCATATTAGAAAAAATAGAAAAAATAATTGATAAAAAGCTATAAGTTGGTAGAAACATCAACCTTGGCCTACTGTTGATTATGCCAAAAGTCCGGACCAATACAAGCACGGCTCGATCCGCCATCTTGGAAAAAAAGCACACTAATCCAGTTTTTCTCTCATATCTCAGTTATTGTTGATTCTATCGTATTGTAAGTCATTACAAAAAATGAAGCTAATTGAATTCTACATAAAAAAGGTTCAGAAAATTTTTTTCCTCTTCTCCATATTTCTTCTGTTATACACTGTTAAATATTTGGATATTTGTATTCATTGCCGAAAAAATACACTCTGTATAGGATTTGTGAGAAATGATATAATTTGGAGTGATTTTGAAAACTTATATAATATTTCCTTGTGTATACAAAAATGTTCCATTCGAACAAGTACTTATATAGAAAAAAAAAATTAATTGTCCTGCGAGCAGATGACTGAGGTTCTGCAGATCAATGCTCATCATCTCTGTCCTCCGCATCAAACACGAAAAAGTTTTCATCTTCATGGTCTATCTCCTTTTCAGTATTACACGAAGTATCTGAATTCATACATGTACCATGGCAGTACCCACACACGGAAAGAGTGTTGCTGAGCTGCTGCAGCTGTGGGAGGCAACGAAGCCAAATTCAATTTGTTTTTATACGCTCTGACTTTTCGAAGATATTGAAACGATATTCATTCAAAGAGGTATCAGTCACAGGTGCACCATACATAGCCAAGAAAAATCGTTCCCCAGCTCGTGTTATTCGACTTTGCCCCTTCCTGGTTTCAGAACATAAATATTCTGTTCTTGTGGAACTATAAAGCAGTGAGTAGAACGAGCAAATCTATATCCTCACCTACAATCACAGCTTTTTCTTTGGATGATACTTTTATCGCTGTTGTGATAATTAGAGTATCGACATCATCTTTGGGATGTTTGATAGTGAATCCTCCAGCCTCGAATCTCTTTGATAACATCGAAATCAATCGAGTTTTATTCTTTTCATTGCCCAGATTTTTTTCTTGTGAGACAGTGGCAGCAATTGTCTCATCGAAGAGTATATCTACGCTAGTATTTTTCGCAGACCGCAAGCATTGTTCCGCTGTTTTAGTGCTTGAAGCGTTGCTGCTGTTCCTAAATATTTCTTCAAATTGTTCACGTATGTTAGGCAAATTGATTGACATGTCTGATTTTGATGCAAAATGACACGGTGCACGAGATACCCACCGTCTATTACATATCTGCCATCTTCCGCTTACCTGATTCGTTGAATAAAGATGCCAGTTCGTATTCAAAATAACCGGATAATTGTTCATAATCTTTTTTAGCAATGATGATTCTTTGGAATAGCATCAGAGGATCAACTGGTACTATCACGTCGATGATTTTAATAGCAGACTTGAGAGTTGCTAGAGGACGTCTCCGAAATTGTTTCCTATTATTTTCTTAATACCGTGTGTACACCATTTTCAAGAGCATTGTAGCAATCGATAGTACTATCTCCAACAACTCCGGTACTTATTGAGAAAATGTTATCTGAATTCGGAGAAGGATCATGAGAAGATAGCCAATGTTACAACCATTTCACATCCTCGTCATCTCGTTTTTTTCGTGAGTCCTTTAAATCGGCATGCTGTTCGCCACTAATGAAAGATACATCGCAAAATTGTTCTAACCTGTCACATATGTCCATAAGAGCAGGCATTGTCAGAGTCCATTTGCCAAGAATAATGTTTTCGAAGCCTCAACATGTTAGACCACCGGTGGATTTCATGCTTCTCATCAAAGTTTGCTCAATAACCATGTCTGTTCCAGACCAAAATTTGTCGGTTCGTCTGATTGTAAAAATCAACAAATTTACGGTATTCTTCAATATCCATATGATTTCTCGAATGTAGCATATCTTGAAGATAGAGATGGCATGCTTTAGCGTGAAGGATGTGGCCAGCATGAAAAAAAGACAGCATATTTTGTATATGACCTGCAAATGAGTTGTTGGAAGTAGTGGAAGTGCAAGTGCAGACATATGCACACATGTCAGGACTTTATGACCTTATATTGACCCCTTTTCTTTTCCTCTCCTTGTGTCATCACAGAGTAGGCAGAAGTATTCATATAGGACAAATCATTCAAGATTATTTAATGGAACATTGTAATTCCGAAAATTTTCGTAAAATGGAGAATAATGAACATCATTTATATATTCATTGGTGACTTGACACAAAAGTATCGATATTATAAAAAAAGTTGATGAGACCTTTTTCATAGAGAATTCAAAGATCTTGAATTTTTATCATAACTTCTGATACGATAGGATGAACGGTTACGGAAATATGATGGAAAAACTGAATCAGTGTACCTTTTTTCCAAGATGGCGGACCGAGCCGTGCTGATACGGGTCCGGACTTTGAGAACAGTCAATAGTGAGCCAAGATGAAGGTCTCCACCAATTTTTAGATTTTTATCAATTATTTTTTCTATTCAGGCTAATTGGATCTTATTTGATTGGCCTAAAACTGGTAAACATTGATACGTCGTAGTCCAAAATATAGCTTGAATTGCCAATTCGAGATCGGTTCTTCCCGATGCTTAGCAAAATCTCTTGACTGTTTGTTGTGGCGATATGAAACTTGCATCGTGGTGGTCACCTTGCCGTTTGAACAGGTAACTTTTTTTATTTTTTCCTCACCTGTATCTTCTTGATTGATGCTTTCTCTCGAAACATTTTCGGAATTTTGGTTGTCGGATATGTGATTGTGTTCGAACACAGAAAATTTTGAAGAAGCTATACAAAGTGATACATCAAGGAATACTGAATGAAGAATAACGTAGTCTTCCGTAGATGAAATATAATTTTCTCTGTGTAACGAGCGAAATAATGAAGTGTTACTTCGTCATGAAGATGTCTGGTGTCGAACCTCTAAATGGTTTTGTAATATCTTGGATCGGAGGTTATATAGGCTGATCCACGGTGGATGGCCTATTAGAAGTATCTGGAGAACGAAAAGACAGAACATTCTGACAATTAGGATGCTTTGATAATTGAACATTCTCTATCCGTCTAAAATATTTTCATCGATACCGTGTTGCCACTTCTATCAGAAACAACTAGCAACTTCGTTATTTCAAATAGAGCACCCTGTATTTCATTGCATTTTTAGATTCTCCCTGAAAAGCTGATTTTATCAATGTATCACACTTGGGGTCTAGCAGGAATGATTACAGAGATATAGGGTGTTCAAAATCGAGATTTTTCAATTTCAGGATTTTTTTGTGTCGAAACTATTCATTATTGATCAAAACGGCTTACATGTCCCTATCTCAACTTTCGATTCACAACCTACTGACATTCAATTGGAACAGATACAGGGTGATCAGAATTCTGAATCTTGGAACACCCTGTATTTTTTCCAATCAAATTCCAGTAGATAGTCAATCAGAAGTTGAGATAGGGACATGTAAGCCGTTTTGATCGATAATGGATAGTTTCGACACAAAAAAATCTTAAAATTGAAAAATCTCGATTTTGAATACCCTATATCTCTGTAATCATTCCTGCTAGACCCCAAGTGTGATGCATTGATGAAATCAGCTCTTTAGGAAGAATCTAAAAATGCAATAAAATACAGGGTGTTCCATTTGAAATAACAAAATTGCTAGTTGTTTCTGATAGAAGTGGCAACACTTTATCGATGAAAATATTTTAGATGGATAGAGAATGTTCAATTATCGAAGAAACTCAATTTTCAGGATGTCCTGTCTTTTTGTTCTCCAGATACTTCTAATAGGCCATCCACCGTGGATCACCCTGTATAGTGAAGGTACGCATTTTTAATCAAAATGATGCATTTTCGTTGGGATAAATTATAAAAATCAAAAAATGACTATTGTAGTTAGTTCCAGAAGTATGAAATTCATATTTTTTCTTGACAATGAATATACAAGGTGCGACATGTCCCGGAATGTTCCGAAACAGAAATACAGTGTCGGTCATTGTCGAGAATCATGAAATGTATAAATACAGTAACATTTCAGGAGGTTCATTCGAGGAAATATGAGAGAGACTGCAGAAAAGCCATAGATTCGATAAAATGTTTTTCATACGAATGAAGATAAATACAGTAGGTCCTCACCATTGTATCTTATACTGATCTAGCACCTACAATATGGTCTTCAGAAGGACGTATGAACCTCATGAAATGTTTCTGTATTTATACATCTCACAAATACCGACAATGTCAGACACTATATTTTTTTTCGGATTTTCATCACGTTTAAACATGATCTTCTTCTTCGATCATTCCGTACCTTGTATATCCAGCGTCAAGAATAAATATAAATTTCATACCTCTGTAACTACAATAATGATTCTTTGAATTTTATAATTTTGCATCATCTTGATTAAAATTGCGTAGCTTCATTATATGACATTCGATCCGAGATATTACAAAACCATTTCGAGGTCAGACAACCAGACATCCTCATGACGAAGTAACACTCCATTATTCCACCAGTAACACAGAGAAAATTATGTTTCATCTACGGAATATTACGTTATTCTCCATTCCATCATTCAGTATTTCTTGTATCACTTGGTATAGACTTCTTCAGAATTTTCTGTGCTCGAACACAATCATATATCCGACGACTATACATACAACGTTGATTCTTCGAAAAGGAATTCCAACTTCCAATTTCATTCGATTAATCGTGAAAAAAATGCATCATTTTGAATAAATATTCATACAACGATCATCAAAGCTCTGAATTTGAAAATTCCGGAAATTTTTCGAGAGAAGGCATCAATAAAGAGGATACAGGTGAGAAAACATAAAAAAATTATCTGTTCGAACCGTAAGGTGACGACAACGATGCAATTATAAACCCATTCAATTATCACTCTGTAGCAATGTTATCTGAAATTACAGAAGTTTCATATTGTCACAACGAACTATGTATCAAGAGATTAGGCTAATCATCAGTGAAAACCGATTTCAAATTGGTAAGGAAATTCGAAGTTATTCTACTTTGAATTCAGGCTATATTTTAGACCACGACGTTATCATTGTTGACAAGTTTATACAAATTAGGATGCAATCATTATTAAACATTCGAAATTTTCTTTTTGTGAACGGAGATATTCCCAGCGAGCACAAAAACATCTCAGAGATGTTAAAAGTACGAGATTTCGAGACATTGAACCTCCACTGCGATGTTCTGTTCACACATGAATAGAACTATTATAGAACAGCCAATGTCCGCCGCAGGCGGCAATTATCGAGATGTCCTTGCTTTGTCACAAAACTACCTTCACCCTAGTTCTTTTTAAAGCCTTTTCATGGACACAAAACATTTTCAACGCGTCTTGCGTACATTAAATCGCTGTAAAAAAAACATTTTCGAGGTACTTTTCTGAAGCCTTTTGTCAAAATGAACTTTTGCATTAGGATTCCATTTCCCTTGAATGAAAAAATGCATTAAAAATAGATTGAACATGAGAATATTTTCTTGATATGGAATTACCTTCTTGATCGGTTTCTGATCTGAGTAGTGCTTACTACACACAGACATATAATTGGAAATAGGTTCCCTAATTTTTGAAATGTTCTCCACAATGCATAATTTTGCAACTGCGGAGAAGCTGTGTATTGATAAATTCTTTTACTTTCATATATTGATTACACTGAGGCACCGAACAAGATATCTTGCATCTGATGGTCATTATTACAAACTGAATGAGTCTTTTAACATAATAAACTTCACCAAATTCCTTTCTGTTCGTTAGCAGCGTGATGTAAGCGTGACACGCTGCAAACGCGAATGCCAATTACAAGAAGAACAAAATCGAAAACAAATCAGAATTCATCGTATTGTGACGTAAGCATGAGACGTTGTGGTGGGGCAAACAAAGAAAGGGCACAAAAGAACAAAAACAATACTTTCAATATCCTTCTAAGACATCTTTGGGAAGTGCATATTACGCCTCAAAAAAACATCCTCATGCCTACATTTCTAAAACATCCCAAAACATCACAGGGATACCTCTCAGTAGGCAAACAAAGAAATGCCACAGAAGAACAAAAACAATACTTCAATATCCTCCAAAGACCTCTTTGGTCAGTGCATATTACGTCTCAAAATAACATCTTCATGCCAACATTTTCAAAACATCCCAAAACATCCCAGGGATGTTTGTGCTCGCTGGGTTGTAGAATCTGAATTTGATGCATGTGTAACTCTCTCAACTTGATCTTTCATATTCGATGGCTTTATATTTATGTTTCCATTCACGTTTTCGTTCTGAGAAGGTACGGAATTGAACGGAATAGAATTCGAATAACACGATATATATCTTGCTGAACAAATAAAAACCATTCCTGGAAAGCATAGAATTCACTATCAGAAGAGATAAATGCTCAAAGACCGTAAAGTCGCCATATATATTATTAGAGAAAGCTTTTTTGCCTATACAAATATACGAGTCTCCAGCGTTACGTTCCCTTTGTAATTTCCATAGGGATGAGCTATGTCCGGATTTTCCCAATGGGGTTAACACTTTCAGATATCTTTATGTGTATCACAAATAAATTCTTCGGATATGAGATTCATCGTGAAATATGGAATAGTTGCTTTTATTTTGGCATAAATAAATGATTGATGGAGATCTGATAACTAAGACCGTTTGATATTCATAGTAGTATGAGGCAAATGCTGTTATCAAAATAAAATGATTTGACTATTATAGTTTCCCTGATTTTGTGTGATGTAATTTTGATCACGGGAGGCCATAAAATGATATAAATCAGATACAATTCATTAACCGTCTGATAAGTCTTTTTGAGTGATATATTTAAAAAAAAGTCTAAATTAGGAAACTCTGTGGATATATGAATTTTATAGAATGAAACAAAATTCATTTATATTCTGATAGAACCCACGAATAAATATAATATTGTAATGATATTTCCCTTAGAGGGGCTCTAGTAACATCATCAGTAAGACAGGAGTACAACGATCATCCTGTATTACGCATCTCAGATTGTTCTCCAACCCCCCAATGATTCCTACGTACACCAGCATATTTCCGAACACTCAATATATGCCGCAGTGAAAAATAACGTCACAGAAGATTCTGGAATGTTCTGGAAACAATCGATGGAACAATAAGAGAGAGAGGTTTTGTTCTGAGAAGCTCCTAGAACAAAAAGAAGGAGACGGAAGATCATTCGAGAACGTTCTCGAACCAAAGCCTACCAAAGGATCTTATATATAAGACGACCAAACAACTGCGTCAGGGAGTCGAGCAGCGAATGTCAGAGAGACAGATATATACCGCGTGATATAATAGTTATTTATGTAATAAGGATCATAAAGACGATCATTATGGTACAAGTCGTGAATGTTATCGGGCGAGGCGTATCCGAGTCCGATAACACGGCGTGTGCCATAATGATTGTTTATGATTCGTATTACATACAAAATTTTATCTGATGGCATTTATATCAATACATTTTCGAAAAATTGAAAACTGCATTTTCGACATGTCACAATGACAACTATTTTTAAAGGAGTAAGTATTGTGTAGTTTCAAATATTAGTAGGTGAGTGAGCTGTGCTTTGCCATTATATTAATATTACAAATTGTAGTAATTGTTCTTTCACCATTTATAATAAATAGTTTTGTACATAGTTATGCATTTTGAATAATTTTTTTTGATCAAACCATTACATGTTTTCCTTATAGAATTTCATTATGGTACTTAGTACCATAATGAGCTTCCTTATGTCATCAAAATTGAGTGACATAACGTTGTCATTATGACATGCCATCAGATAAATCGTTTTATATAAATAGTAGTTATAAATTCGATATAAATTAGTATTTCTTCAGTTTAAATAAATCAGTTCGGAAATAAATATTTTCGTGTTCGCTTCTGCACCCGAATAACGTAACAATATAAATACTATACTATACACTTGGATTTCGTTGATATTTTTCCATTATTTCCTGACTCGATAGATCTAGGTTTTCCTGCAAGTTATTGAGCATGAATCCGAAATTTATCAGGTGATTCATTGTGACAAATAATAGCAAAGATTGTGAATAATCTCCTGATAGGTTATGTAATTAGCATCCTGAAATCAGAGATGTTCTCATAATCAAAAATAGCGGTTCGTGAATGTCATTGAACATTTGAGCATAAAGAAGCAAAGAAGAACTTGCATTCGTATTCGTTCACAAGTATCAATGCATACATTCCAGTAAGATGTATTTCAAGGTTCTGCGTGGCAGTAGCAAGGAA
Organism: Phaedon cochleariae; assembly: GCA_918026855.4. NCBI lineage: Eukaryota > Metazoa > Arthropoda > Insecta > Coleoptera > Chrysomelidae > Phaedon > Phaedon cochleariae. Next base: position 32,747,107 of record OU896721.1, read on the forward strand.
AGTAGTTGTTTTTCTCCTGGTCATCTACTAATGTTGTACATTCCAGGAACATTTGTGGAAATGACCTTGAGCTCTTCTTATTTCTTCAACAATTCATTCCACTTCGAGCATTTTGGCAATTTCATTGTTATATTTGTCCCTATTTCATTATCACCTCATCAAGTATATCATCAATTCATCCGTTATTCACGCCTTCAACCTGAACTGATCAATTTCCAGCAGATTGGAACGATTTGTTAAAATCTTCCAGTATACCACACGTACGCTATGAAAAATTATCCTCATTGAAAGTCATATCACATCCTCTACTCCTATCCGATTTTGATTTTCCATTGTACGTGACCTAACATAACGAATTTGAAGGCGTTTAATGTGCCATCATTTGGAATCGATAGAAATCTCATTTGGGAAGCCACGTAACCACTGTCCTCAGCATGCTGTAACACGAAAATACGATCCTCCATCCATGAGAGGCGAAAAATCTATTTTAGTCTGGCACTCAGAAGCTCATCTTCAGCACATATCATATCATGACAGAAATAATTATAAACATCAGTAGAGCTGTAAAGTTTTGGAGCATCGCCTAGGGATAGTCCTGCACGATTCACTGTTGCGTTCGAATCAGCTACTCCTGAAGTGGCACATGTTGTTAGTGACAAAGCCTTCACAGAACACATAGGAAGAAATTATGATGATGTGGTTATGAGCATCTGAGAAGTAGGACGGTGTATGTAGGTGGGTGTGGAAAACTATCATCTGAGCGTGAGAAAGGGCTAATTATACCTTTGAAGGGCTATAACCACATGTTTAAATGGCATAACAAGGTAGCTGGCAGGCCTGCCACTGTAGCAGACGGTAGTGTACATCACTAGCCCACAAAACACAACTGGAAAGAACTCTGAAAGAAAGCTGATCATTGCTAATCACACATGAAGGTTACAAAAAGATCTCATTAGACACTGTAGTTGCTGACCTGCAAACTTCCTCCACTTCTACCAGTACCATCAGTGCCTTTCGGTGATTAACCTACAAATCAACTCCACAATCATTCAAATATTATAACAGTTAATCACAAATCGTATGTAAATAGGCAATGATAATGAAATTTAGTAGAGTTATAAAGTTCCGTAGCATCGGCAAGCACGAATCACTGCTGCGTTCGAATTATCTGCTCCTGAAGTGGCACATGGAGTTAGTAATAAAACCTACACAGAACACACTTGAAAACTCGTTATCACTTGAATATTCCACAAGAATATATCTGTTGACAGACACAATGTCACATGAACAAGTCATAATAACTTTAATGAGACTTTAATCATAAATGTCTATTCACTCACTTCTTGAATTATCCAGAATACTGATATAACTTTGCTGTATGTACCTTTCATGATAAACGGTGGTAATATACAGAAATAATAGCTCCATCATAGCATGCCATCAGAAAAATAACTCAGAAGAGAAAACTCGTTCGTCTTATCATAATGGGATAGAATTTTTGCTAGTGATTGATGACTTTCATTAAAACTTTTCTTCAAGAACTCCAAAGCACACTTTACCTCCAGTGAGAAAAATCAGGTATGAAATAGTTCACAGTTTCATAACCATACCAGAAGATTTATATAGACAATGGCCAGTTAAATTGTAAAATGTATCAGTGAAAGAGAAAATGTGCGTTTCAATTAACAGTGCTACTCCTAATGTGGAGTGTGCGGAGTCAGTAACAAAGCCTACATAGTACAAACATAGGTTTGACACAATCTCGTTAGGTCAATCGCCAGTTGGTATGTACACCCACAATCCAACAAAATATATTTGTTTGTGTTTCTTCTTCTTGATGAAAATTGTTTTACTCATAGAATTTATGTTTAAAATGTCAATCGTATATTGGATGGATCAACGGTTTCGATTTTGGAGTAATGTCAATCAGAAGATGAAATTCAATGCCCAGAAAATATTCACGTTTATATTCACTAGTCTTTCGAAAAGAGTGACAGCTGATGAGTTGATTTTTAATCAAACACACAACTCGATATCCACTTTGTATAATATGGGATTAATTGGATTTGCTCCAGGAAATTGATGAGTGTTAGCGATTGGGAAAACTTCCCCAACCGGGACACAAATTCAATTCCATCACAATAAACCCTTATTATTTATTTCATCATCTCTTGAAGCGCACGAAAGAAAATTCCTATAATGTTCGTGGAACATCTTGCGTTCCCAGAGAGGATAGGAAGATAAGGTAAGTGTTGGAACTTCTGGCAGTTATAAGATCTTGGAGATACTTCCATTGGCAACGAATTCCAAAGCTTTGCCGTTCAATCAACGAACGAATTTTGGTACAGAATTGTTCGACATAACTCAAGGTTAACAACGAAAAGATTTGCTGACTGAGACTGTCGAGTCCGTCTGACTGGTATTGCTAGTGATGGAATTATAGCAGAGATTTCTGAGGAACATTTCCCGTGAAAGTATCTATAGAAAAGTGATCCGCCTTATATCTTTTTTTCACATGGGTTTAGTGGGAAGGATGGAAGAGAATTGGTGAGAATGTCACTTTTCTCCGTCATGTCACGTATTATGAGTCTGCACCAGGACAAGAAATATTTGTCCAGTGAATCGAAAGGTAAGGACCGACATTTTATATATACCTATCTATATGAGTATAAGGAAGAGGAGGAATCGATTGATTTTATTTTAAACCTCCGACATAAGAAATATCGATTTGTTTCTAGGAGGGCACGGCTAATTGAATAAAAATCATTCTTCTATTATTCAATATACCTAAAATTTCCCTTATTCAACCATTTTTGAATGAATTGCCACTGATAATCAGTGAGAAATGTCTCATTGAAGTTTCAAATAGTGAAATTCCTCCGAAGTAGGAAGAATAATCTGATTTGTGGTACCTAAAAATTGAAATAATACCTATGATTTGACATACAGAAACAAACAGGTAAATTCCAAATGATCTAGACGGATTATCATATATGTGATACGATTGTTTTCATTCCTCTCTCTTCGTGTGTGTGTGCTATATTTTTTTCTCTTTTCCTTTCTTCAAATCCTTTCATATTTATGATTATATTATCCGAAATATCATTAGGATTACCAAAAACTGTTCACACTAAGATTCAACCTCTATTCTGTTGTCTCCCTCACATTCGAAACTTCATCCATCACGTGATCATACTGTCAACGTTATCATCATGTTTCTGTCAATATAAATGTCAACAACAACTTCCACTTAGTTACTTATGATCTATTAGGCACATATTCGACCTGTCCTGGGATATTGTTCCCATATTTGGAGTGCAGCTCCCAAACATACCCTGAAACTGTTGGATTCTGTCCAAAAAAGGGCAATTCGTCTCGTGGGTGATGCCTCGCTCACAAACTCACTCACTTCTTTGGAACACCGTGGAAAAGTTGATGATCTGGCTCTATTTTCTAGATATTTTCATAGACGATGCTCTTCTGAACTATCAACAATTGTTCCTCCCTTATCAGGCCCCGTGAGATTAACCCAGGGAGCTGAGGCTTCGTGGTCACTTTGGAGGCCTGCAGATCATCTCTTTCCAAAGACTCGTTTATCCAACCAACAAACACATTGCCAAGGGAGGTGTTCCCCGAGGCATATAACCTCCAGAAATTCAAGAAAAACACCAACTCCTACCTTATTTCCTTTGGTTCTCACGATGTTCTCTGAACATTACAGGATATCCCTTTTCGTGGGAACCAGATCATAGAAAAAGTGTTAGGCCCTCCGCACACGGGTCGATCGGCGACATGGGCGACGCGATTCGAATCGTACGACGGTCTCCCCTCTACTCGACTTCCTAAGCAAAGCATCTGGATCCCGCACACGGGTCGTTTAGTGGTCGTCTAGAAACGTGCGATTTAAGATCTCCTCGTTTTCAGTCTCACGCGATTAGCAAGGAAGCAGTTTGATCGAGTGAATCTTGCGTCTCAATGGAGAAAGTTGTTCAATAATTTTTCAATCATTGTGAATATTTGTGTTACCTACCTTAGTTCTTTACTTTCAGTAACTAGAACATATAATCTTATGTTTCCAATTTATACTCTCAACTTTAGGAACTGTTTGACTTTTTGAAATATATGAATCTTACATCAATGTTATTAGTATGTGTTCTTCTGCGCTGACACATTCCCTTATATTTGAATCCATATAATTTATGGCTGGAGCAAGAGTTTCTACTAAATCAATATATGATTCCTTCGACATTCTATAAAATGCCAGAAATTTTGTGTCACTCTCTTGCATTTCACTTGCAGTAACAAAAAGTCGAGTGTGAAAATTTCGTGCAATGTACGGATGCACCCATAAACTTCGTTGTCTTCTTCTTCTCCTGATCTGCCGGTGCCACAAAAACATGAATATGTCCTCCTTGCCATTGGAACTGCTCATTTTTAGCGAAACATTTCTTTTTGAAGTTGCAAAAAATAGAGTAACTAAGTTGATCAGACGCAAGTCGACTACACAAAACGTCGACCCATATGCGGATGACACACACTCCCGTCTCTTGAATCGTACGAATGCAGAAATTGTGACGTCATTGCAATCGCGTCGCCCATGTCGCCGATCGACCCGTGTGCGGAGGGCCTTAGTTACCTCCTTCAACATATCGTTGGAAGTTTTGCAGAGTGAGCTCCACAGTTATAATTAACAGACAATTATTCCAAATCTGTTTCAAATATCATTTCAGCTGCTGTTCAAACATGCAGCTTCCATGTCAGGATATCATAATAATCATAAACCAATTCTCGAAGGTGTTTTGATTCTTCCACCGTGCTGAGCGGATAATTAATTAATTGCTTCCATACCATTATACCTTGTTCAATATAGAGAGTTTATATCAGCGTCTCAAGAGATTATCCTTATCTCCATCATGCTGAAGTCCCAGATGTTCAGTAGAACTTTGTATGGAAAGAAGCCAGAATTGGATAATGCCAGAATTCTGTATCGTGAGGCTCACACCCAATTATTCTCAATGAACATCATAATATAAATACGACAATGCTGAAGCTTGGCATGAGATGAAGATTAGAGGGATAAGTGAATATCAAGTACTATTCGAACTATGAATCGTGTATAAGAAATGAGCATTAGTTTGAGGACTGCTGTTCCTAGTCAGATCTTCATTTCATTATACAGTGTGTAATTCAATTCATGGCTGAAAATAGAGAATATTATGGTTCCTTAGTTCATTTTGAGAAGAAAAGTTTATACGAATATAATGTGCCCTTAACCTCTCAACTTTCGACCAATACCGTAACACGGGGTTACTTCTTCAGGTTTTGACCTATTTTGGCACTCTTGGTCAAAAACCAATTGCATAGTCAAACTTTTTGAAATTTCATCGGCCCTTGTGCTCACTTGGCAGTATATTACCCAAATATAATTGGTTTTCATCCACGCATGATGGAGAGAATTTTTTTTGTGAGGTGCCAAAGTTGGCAGAATTTTGGGGTTTCATGGCATAACGAAATTATTTCGAACTAGCGTAGGCTGATACCATATTTTGTATTTTAAATAATGACATTTGATCGATTACTTTGCGGTCTTATTCTGACAAAAATTCATAAAGGTGACAGTTTTCACATTGTGAAAGTCTCTTTAATCAATGAAGAGTATATAAAATATCAACACCCTATATTTCGAAAGCTAAGAGGTTCAGGGAATATGTTCATGTGAACTCATCTTCTTAAAATCAGCTAAAGAACTATATTCTATATTTCCAGACATCTAGTGAATCACACCCTGTATAATTAGTGTTTGAATAGAGATAATAATCGACTGAGGTAACTACAGGAAGTCAAATGAACAAAAGATATCTGAACTAGATGATGTCCACATAATTCATACAGTGTGGTCTTGAGAATCTGAATATTTCAGATTTGTCCATATCATCGGGAAGAGCTCGTTGAGTACTGAAGAAGATCTAGCTGACAGAAAAGCAAGAAAGGCATGCCTGGACGTGAACTATAATGGGAGTAGCCTGGAAGCGGATCCCTGGAAGCGGTCCCAGCCAAGGGATGTAATTTTTTGATGAAATCGAAACTCTCAGGAAAGACAGCCTCCTTGAGGAGTCCAGTCGTTTGTATGAGTTGTCTGCATTCCTTGATGAGAAAGGCACGATTTGGCTCGAAGGACCAATGTGAGATTCCCAATAAAGGTCTAGAGAGATACTCGAAAACGATTTGAAATATATTGCCAATAAATCCCGTGACAAAATTGTATATTGAGAGAACAAGTTGATAACGACTCTCGAATGAGAAACTCAAACAAATCATGACACTAGATTACAATAATTTTGAATGACATACATTTTCTACGAGTATTGTTTCATGAAATTTATTCTTCGAAATGCACACACTGTATATCCAATTGAACGATCATTTTCACACTGAACTCCTGTGCCCATTCAAATTTCCTTTTTCGAGATATTTTTTCAGTCGGTCGTTGAATATTTCTTCTTGTTCAGGAATCAATTTCTTTTCCTGAATCATGTTACTTCTCTTTCAGATATATATAAGGCTTCCTAGATGATATAATAATGCACTTTAATGGTATCAAAGAGAATTCCAGAATGCTATCCTCTCCTGAATCCTATTAGGTATATATACCTAACCTGACTTCATGCTCCATCCCTAATGGATGCATCTGTAAGATCCAACAGTAATTTGTCTCCATCAGATGCCAGATAAGAAACCCGATCCAGAAATCCCTGTCATATATATGTATATTCATGTCTCCTCTGAGGATGTATACTTTCCTTAGTTTCCACTCACACAATGAATCACAAATCACAAAAAGAATTGGTAACAGAAAATTTCAGTGCTCGTCAAGTTTTAGTTCTGGGACTTTACCTTTCCTTAGGGCACGGAGCTCTTTAGACATCGGCATCCAATTTAAAAATAATGTTCACCTCCATGTTGGTCAAGTTTTGGTTTGTTATAATATGTCTATTTTCACATACCTTTGCTTGTAGTAACTTCTAAAACCGGCTGAAGATGGACTTTTATAAGTCAGAAACATGTCCCCTTGATTGATTTACATCATTAATGAAGAAGTGGAGATGACTTTGAACTTCCCTTCTTCCTTTTGATATATAAACGATTTGGTTGAAAGTTCGATGAAATCGAAGAGGTACTAAAAATGTTACTGGGTTATCATTTTGCCTCAATTTGGTTTATAACATTAGAGTTCCTAATTGCTGTGAGTATAGGTCAAGAAAAAAAATTATGAATTGAATCAAACAAAGTCGAAGGTTATCATGGATAACAGTATGTTGAATATTCAGAATGATGTGTGTATATACATATTTTTGTCTGAAGGAGAATGCAAATTCTCAATTTCAGAAATTTTTATATTTTATTTTCAAACTCGTGTGTGTTCAATAGATATAATTCAATGTTCGTCGTGGCATATAGCCAGGAAAGTAGTTGTTTTCTATTGAATTAACTGAAAAAGAGTAAATATTCTCATCACATAGAGAATGCGAATTCTCAATGTATTGCTTTATATAAATATATATCCATTTTTTTATGTTCATAATTTATCTGAGAATATTCCTTTTCAACACTTTCATACCCAATCAGGGGGTTCAAACTTGAACGATGGAAACTTGTGATTTTTATAGACCTCTAATCGCAGATTCGTGATAGAGTCTCAATTCAGAATTCATTCCCACGCCCTGTATGATGAATGTCAATTTATCATACACCCAAAAGCAATAATATATATTTTTTTATCGTTTGGAGCGTACGAAAGGGAATCCCTACAATGTTCAAAGAAAACATCGTGCGTTCCTACAATCTTACCAATTCACCTGGATTATTTTCATTATTATTTGAAGCAAGGAAGTTTAATTTGTTTATGTTCTGAGATTAAATCCCTAGCCGATTTTTTTATTCACAAAGAAATGATATTTTCTTTGTGGTCCTCTTTTCCTTTGATCCAGCTTTCAGGAGATATTGAAACATGGACTGCTTTGTTGTTTCCAGGCTATATACTCTCGCTCATTCTTTTTATAATAGCATTATTTTTTTCTTTGCAACAAGAACAGTAAATGATAATTCATTCCACAGCAGTGACCTTGAAGTCAATTACCAAAATGTTTGCATTATAAACCGTTACACAATTGGAAAACCGATCAGGATGTTTAGAGAGAAATGAGTTTTGAGTCAAGATAGAGTTTTATCACTTGTAATACCACTAGAGGTCAAATTATTCCTGGAAATTCTTCCTAGCCCATGGAAATTTCGAAAATTCCGAGTCGAAGACGAGGGATAATTTTCGAAATATTCATGAGCGAATGGAAGTGGAATTTTCTTGAAAATAATTTCATTTCGTTCTTCACATTTTGGTGATATGTTTCATAACATTTTCCTCTAGTAGAATTGATTCCATCTTAAATGTTGCTCTCATGCTCCAAATCTCTTGGAGCACACATACAACGAAGCCTTCAGTTGAGTAAAAAAAATAGACAGCAGAGAATCCACTTAACAGTCGTTGAGTGCTCTCCGATCATTAGTTCTTGCAGATAGCTAATGGAGAATAAGTCTATAGGTCGGCAGAATATAAATAGAGATGAATTGGGTATTGAGGGAAAGTAACTTCGGAATACGGTTAACTTGGATAGGTTAAGAGCCTTGTGGTGAATGTTCCACTTAGGAACAAATGTACCTAATCAATTCACCAACCGTGGTGTTTGAAGGGTGAATCTATCTTTTAGAACAGATTCTATGACTACAATGGTTTGTGGTGAGATTGTATAGAAGCTAACTGTATAATATATACAAGTAATGAAGCAATCATCAGTGCGAAGTACTTGAAGGTACATGAAAGTTTGTCATATTCAGTGAATCGATCAATAATTAAAATGTAAAATGTTGTGAATGCTCGCACAAGACTTTCGAAGACTTTTGAGGGTTGCTCGTAAGGGGGCAACCGAATGACGGATAGAACAAATTTTAGAACAAAAAAAACAAAATAATGTGAAGTCATTTACTATTTAAGCAATGGTTCGAAATCTTCCATATACTGAAGGTGATTGTTAATTCTCCGATGTCATAAGGTTCAATCGAATTTCAAGTGTTGCTATTTCAATTCGATCATAGAAATACTATGTATTTTTAATTATTTTGCGAAATTCATAACTGTTTTTATTCTGGAACTGAATGACTTTTATATAGAAACAAATGGATGAGAAAACAATATAAGCAGGTCTATAATGTATATATACCTGAAAATACAAAATAAATATAAATGCATGTACTATATCTTTAGGAGAATCCTCCTGAACATAATCAACTTCCTGATAGAAACTTGTCTGGAATGAGATGAGAATATCCTCAATGAAAATTATAAAATGAAAGAATTCTTCAACAATAATCAGTCCTTCCATACCCGTTCTAGAGAAAAGCTTCGTAGAGGAAGGTTTTGGGACGCCCTATGTACTGTTTGTTGATGAAACAAAGGATAACCATTGATATCGTTCAGAATAAAATAGTATGATGTGGATTGAACGAAGTTTTCCGAATTGAAATGTTTATGTGGAAAATGATTTAGACAAACCATCAATATATTGAGTAGAAGGGCATAAATATCACGTATATATAGAGCAATCACATAGTTCATTTTTTCCTTCATTCATAGTTTGACTTTGAACTGTAATGCGAAGTTTGTTTCATCAATTATTGTTGAAATGTTCAATACTGTCTGTAGGTCGATTCAGGAGGTATAATATATCCATTTGTCATGAGAACTGTCAAAACTGATACCTTGCGAGAAAAATTGTTTTTATGTTAAAAACGGAAGCAGATTTGTTTTTGAACGCAGTGACATTTTGGGACGAGAAAATCCCAAAAAAATTGGAATAATTGAATGTTCAAGTTCGAACAATAATGAGAAATTGGGCAAATTGTACAGAAGGATAATGATTGCATTCTTCTGAAACATAATTGACACATTATACAGTGTGTACCTCTTGCAAGCAACATCGAGAATATATTCTTCCAGGGGTTGCTGAAACCTGTGACCCTTATTAAGTTATTAAACTGGTGGAGATGCCACATATCACTGAAAGTCGATATTTCGCTAAAAGTTGAAAATATATTAAACTTCGAAAAAATATTTTGCATTTATGCAACATCCAAACGTACTGCGAACTAGAATATGATCTGTACACTGGATTCCTCTTTCAACCAGCTTTCCAATGAAGGGTCGCAAGCCAAATGGATGCATTCGAGAAAAAATGGTTGGGTTGATTTCAGCTACTCCTGAATGGTTATATTCTCCATATCGCTACCGAAAAGTAGGTCAATACATTTTAACGTAGAAATATCTCGCGAATTCTCAGAAAAATTATTCACTTTCCCAGTGCAAAATGTATTCCAGTTGGAGTCTCCACCCTGTGCATATTTCCTTGGAGCATAGCCTTCATGATCTTCATATTTCATTGAATATCAGCTGTGGTCAGTCTTCATTTGCCTTTTACAACAATCCACTCTGTATAAGGATATTTCCAAAACGAAAGCACAATCAACAGTTGATATATTTTGCAATATTCGTAAACACATCACCAGATATCCAATATCACTCTATAAGAGCAATATTATGCCTGTACTCACCAAAAATGAATCACAAAAACTCCACCCACTGTACATTCAACTGAGAATTTTCACACTAAATTCACCTTCTGTTGATATTTCTCATGGAGACAAATCACAGAGAGTTCGTTTTCAACCACTCGTATCTAAATTTCGCGCACGTTTTCACGCATTTCTGGAATCAGATCCAGAGGGTCGCGGACTGGCAACTGTTTTGGTAGATCGTCGTTTGTTGCTATATAAGAGACGCCACGCGTCTCGACGCATCCGCAGAAAGAACAATTTTCTTGATTTCTCCGAAAACACGACGAATATTCCCAAAATAAACGATTTTTTTCAGTCTCCAAATCAATGAGAAATTGTATTCCTTTTTCAATTGTAATTCAGGAAACGTGAATTGTAATCCAGATGAGCTAATTGAAATTCAGAAAAATATCAATTGCAATTCAGATTAGTCAAGTGAAATTCAGAAAACTCCAGTTGTGAATCAGATTATTCAAATGGAATTTGGAAAGCGAAGTCGAATGAAAATCATAAAGTATCAATTGAAAATCAAATATCATCAAGTGTAATTCAGAATGTGTCAATGGGTTTATATCACAAAAAAATTATTTCATAATTCGATATAGAACTCACCCGAACTAGCTCATCACCGCAAACCGTTTCTTGCTGTGAGCTCCCTACGTTTTATAAAAAAATATTGAAATCCCCGATTTTTCGGACCTCTGAAAACGAGGCGATGATGTGACGTCAAAACCCTAATACTGAAACAAGACTATTCCAGACAGAGATGAATGATACATGATTTCTAACAGAGTGAATTAGCGCGAGATCACATCAGTTGAAAGAATTGATATATCAGTTGCCTCAGTCTCCGTCGGGCGTTTGATGGTATTTTCTTTTAACTATGGCGAGATGAGGTTTCTACGTCATAAGAAGGTCCTATTATTCATGTCCAAAAATAAAACATTCCAGTTGATTTTTCGATCGAATTATGTCGTCAATCATTATTTATGTATAAAAGGATCATTATAAACATGGTTTGAGTTAAAAGTTCTACTATAATAAGGTGTACACGCCCATTGTTACTCAGACTGATGTATTCATGAAGGTATTCATGACGAACATGAAATAGGTTGAATGGAGAAGTCATATTAGAAGACTTAATTTCCGAAAGAAATATTGCTTTGTAATTTATTACATTCATTACCCTTGGCTCAACAAGCAAAAGTAACACTGTTCCATATTTCTGAATTACAAATGAAGCTCCTTGAATTTCATTGGACTATTTCTAAATATCTATTCACCAATCTGAATCGAAATTGATATTTTCTGAATGTCAAATGACTAATCTGAATTTCAACTGACGCTTCCTAAATTTCAATCAACCAATCTGAATCACAAATGACGTAGTCTGAATTACAATCGACCCGTTCAGAATTATTACAAATGATTCATTCTATATCACAAATCACACTTTCTGAATTTCAATTGCCGCTTTCTGAAATACAATTGATGCTTTCTGAATTAACTAATCTGAATTACAAATGATATTGTCTGAGTTGAACTTGAAGTTTTCTAAATTTCAATTGGAAAAGGTGTAGAAGATTTTATTTCGATAGAAAGATTCCACTTCTGGTTCAGTCGGACGTGAAACAGCTTCGTCATTTCAAAAGGTATCCCATTATTCCCATTCCATTTTTTGTATCTCAGTTAACTCTCTCACGTCGAAATAACGTAGTGAAATTACCACAACAGTCGGTTGAAATAACGTTCAATGGAAACTTTCAAACACGTTGAATCAACGCAACGCAGTACACAAACCTGTTTTCAACTACTCATTGCGCAACGTGAATAAATGTTTAAAACGGGTGGAAACTGCCTAGTTTTCAGCTGAAATGAACGTGACATATCAACGTTTTCTCACTATTCCAAATAACCATAATCAAATGTTGAAAATTGACAACTCAAGTAAGTTGGTAAATCATGATATTCCAACTTTCACTTCATAGAAAAAGTGATAATTTGATATAAATAATTTGTCATGGTGTCGGAATATTACCTACGACTACTCGTATTTGTACCTAAACCCTTGGTGTGAGCGTCAGCGAGATGTAAGCGGAAGGAATGCACGTTGTCTAATGACGATCAACTAACGTTGTTAAAAAACATATATTTCACGTTTCCATGTTTAATACACGTTTACAAATAATGGTTGAATCTCCATACCAATTATGGAAAAGAATACAGGGTGTCCCATTGAAAAATCGAAAGTTAGGGTTATTTCTGGACAAACCAGAAATACGCCAAAGCATTGAGATATGTCAAAAAGTGTCGATTGAACTATGATATACAGTTGCCAAATCTCGTTTCACTGTCTCCAATAATAAAAAAGTTGTATCTAGGATTGAGCCATCTTGGAAAATCACACGATATACCTAACATCTTCATCATTTGATCTCAAATATTATAGATAGGTACCGCAAAGTGAACCTGAGAAACTTTTCCTTTTTTTTTCGTTTTCGAATATTATTGAATTATTATTCAGCAATTTGTCAACTGAGAATCCCTCGCTTGAAAAATGAGTTATCATGAGTCGGTAAGCTTGAGAAAGATAAGTGACTTCTTCTTCTTAACGTTACAAATAGGGGAGATAAAATGCTCCGAAAAGAATTGCGTTTCATGTTACTCTCGGCTCTGAAAGATGACTGAGAGAATAAATCATATTAATTACTGAAATTTTCAAGAATGCTTCGAGATGATTGATATCCAGAAGGATTAGATAACAGTCAATTGAACTGTTTCCTATACTCACGTAACTAGAATGGCATTTAGCTTACGAATATGTACAACGCTAATTGGCAATCTGTGATTTATTCAAGAAATTAAACACTTTACCATAGCAACACGAATTCTTAAACACATTAATTACCATAGCAACACAGTTTTTCAAACATATCTTCAGGCGTTTGAGTACTGCCCGGCCTATCAATTGTAGGAACTGTCAACTGTCATTTTAGAATTTTGTTGCAATCATTCGAAGAATTACTGTTTGTCTCAGATTTCTTCATTGAAAATATATACGAAATTTAGACGAAAGTGAGATCGAAGATAATGTTTTAGGCATCTTGCATATTTCCAAGACCTTTGTTTTCTATTCATTGCATGACAATGAATGTAAAGCACAAAATTTGGATATACAAACCTGAGAAATTTGAAACTTTGATACTTATTCAGCGAATTGAAGAGTTTTTATCTTCTACGTCACATGAAAACTTCTTATTCACATTTCACAAAGGTTATTGAGCACGACATTTTATTAGAAATCAATGTATCCGATGGACTGGACTTCACTGGACACATCTACAACCGATATCACTTATACGTGCCTCGTCGGTTGCATGCAGTTGCATAGTATTATGTATTATATTCACAATTTTCAATTCCTTCGAATTAATTCCTGGGATAGCAGGTAAGTTAATCTAATTTTCGGAATCATGGGATCTTTTCGAAGAGAGGAATAATGAGTTCGTGAAAAAAGTATAGTATGTAAGGCGTTCATAAACTCTTCTAGACACTCGTTTATGAAACAGTCGCTCCACTCTGCTGTGCTAGTGCTCAAAATACTCGTTACTAAAAGGACGTTTATTACACTTCTTACATCATAATATACTATTATCTCAATCATCTAACCAAGACGAAACGAAAACTGACGTACTTACCTTCCAATGTCTATTTGGAAATTGATAAAAAAATAATTTTTTTCAAAAAACTTGAGCAACCTGTATCTCGGAAACGAAACCTATTCGGACATATGCTTGCATGTTTTTTTTTTTCCTATCTCCAGACAAAAAATTCGATCTCGAAGTTTCGTGCAATATTTATGAAACGCCCTGTATATAGATATACATGTCCATGAATTTGACTGAAATTGCATATCACTAATTTTATGTGCTTGACTTACTCGCTTTCACAATGAAAATCATTAAAATAAGTCATGAGTTGTTGATAAATGCTAAAAATATCGTTCCAATAAGTTTTAAATTACTTCCAGATCTTTGATCCGATCAGAAGCGAAGCTGCATTACAAACTATATGATTCTCAAAGGTTTACTTTCGCATTCTTAAAGTTACTTCGATATTTGCAAAGTTGTAGGTGAAATATAGTATGCTACTCGCACATAATAGCTATAACTCACTCATGTGATCACAACACACTCGTTTTGCTCATACATTTTTGCATATATTTGAATCATTAAATCGACAAAGAATTATCATTTATTTCTGTTTGAACTCCCAACAGTATGGATATTTCATCTATATTAAAATTAATTTTCAATATCATCAAAATGAATGAAATTCCGCGTTATTCTGAAGTGTAGATTCTGCGTACCTATTTTCATTCCAAAAAGTAATCCATAAATCTGCTAATGGAGTGGATATCCTTCATTTCATGATAGATTGTTTTTTGCAACCGTTTGGGCTGATCCATTAACTAATAAAAACAGATAAGGGATAAGTAGGTGATGATTTCCGATGAAAAAATATGCCGAAAAAAGCTTTTAACATCAGCGATAAGCCACTCGGTTTTATCAAGCTCTATGTTTATATGAACTTCCGTAGATGATAAATGTGATGAGAATCAATCATTGATTACAAACAGGGAGGCACCTCTCCCTTCTGATTTTCTTTGTTATTTTCAGAATACAGTTCCTAGTAGGTATAACTGAATAGGCGATAGGCCTCGCGATAGGCTTTGGCTTCCTCATTCTAAAACATCTGGACATTTCCAACAATCAGACGGTATAGGTACAAATAGTATTGAGAATTCTGGAAACAACATGCTGATTTGTTTATTCATTTATTTTTTACACTGTTCAACAGGTTGCCCCATTTACAGAACAGGAAATAAGGACAAAACAAAAACAAATGCATTGCATATTACATAAGCATAATGGATAGACGAAACAATATGACAAAATAAAAATATCCTGACTTTCTAGTTATTCACTGATGAAGGAGACAAAAGATAAAAAGTTTTGACATTAATTATTCCACAGCTGAACAGATCTAGGTTCCTAGCTACCAAGTTATATGTACTACACATCTTAAACAAAGGTGAATTTTATATACCTATGTTGGTCCGAGGAAACTCTAAGTAGAAAGTATCACAATTTCTGGAAGATAATCTCGGGATAACAAAGTTACTTTTTTCCAACAAATCTGCACAGTCAATTAATTAGATCGTTAACAACCTTATAAAAGATGAGAATAGAGAAGTATTGTCTTCTTACGTGCAGGCTTACAAATTAGGAAGTTTCAAGAAGCTTACCATGAGGTGTACCAATTGGAGGGTATGTACCGCATGACCTATAACTTAATAGTTTTAAAATCCGTCGTTGCAGTCTTTCAAGACGATCAGTATTATTCCGATAGTATGGGCTTCAAACAACCGATGCATATTCAATCTTCGAACGTTTAAAACAGTAGTACAATTTCTTAAGAGTATCTATCTCTTTAAAATCACAACTGTTGCGAAATATGAACCCGTATGCTCGAAATGCGAATATCAGGATTGAGTCAATATGATCATTAAACGATATAGATTGAGATCAAATATAACGCCAAGATCTTTGAATTTTATAGGTCTCAGAAGAGAAATGTCACCAATTAAGTAATTGAAAACGATCGTTAAACAATATACTATCCCTGCCTACACTATTCGATGGTCTCAAAAACTCACTGGAAAAGCTCAACTTCCATCTATTAGGGAAACAAAGTTAATTGCATCAAAACACTTTTCCAGCCCTGGATACTCTTCAAATTCAATTTGTACTCGTTAGAAAGGGTGGACGAGAGCTTTCGTAATTTAATAACACGCTTACAACACCTCGAAGTAAAGTGCATTTGGTAAAAGCAAGCGATTAAAAAAACTTTCAGTGAAAAGCATAGACCAACATCAGAAATATTGACAGAGAAAAATACTGCAATATCAACAGGACTGATGCTCAAATTTGAAAGAGATTGTTTGCCCAATCGTTACACTTAGGGCATATCAATGGCAATATAGCAACTGCTATCTCAACCGCTTCTCTCCGTATAACGGACATGTTGCCAAATAACATCCTTTCTTCATTCCGGATTATTTGGGATTTCCTCTCCTCGTCTCTGTAAAATAAAAATATCAATATTATTTCAATATACGTGTAGTGAGGACGAATCAGATGATTTGCCGCAAAATATCACTGCGTTTGAAGAATTTTCCTATCAGAGAGCCTGAAAGGAAAATTCACTAGCTTGTCAGTGACAATTTGTGTAGAAAAATGTTTGGAGGGGAGAAATGAAGGTATATAGGAAAAAGATCAAATTTTCACTAATCGTTGGACGTTTCAGGAACGAATCTGCTCCCGTTTTCAACATAAAAAATGGATTTTTGTATGGCAAATTCGTATTCGTCTTGACACTTCACAGTTCTCAATGACGATTGGTGACGTTGGCAATCAAAGGGATTACAGGATATTTTCATTAATTAATCTCAAATTGACCATTTTCATCGTGAGATTCCAGTGGAAAACAGGAGCAGATCCGTTCCCGAAACGTCCATTGAATAGGAGGCCTTTGGAAAAAATCCGAACTTTTCTCAGAGCAAAGATAGCTCATTTCTGTCTGCACCATTGATCTTATTGGGTCGAAAAACTGCCTAATTAGGCCACGAAATCAAAATGAAAGTGATATCTCGACAGATGAAAGATATAGAGGAGTGAATTCAGCGAATTGAATAGGAGGTCTTTGGAAAATATCAGAACTTTTTTCAGAGCAAAGATAGCTCATTTCTGTCTGCACCATTGATGTGATTGGGTCGAAAAATAACCTAATGAGGCCACGAAATCAAAATGAAAGTGATATCTCGACCGATGAAAATATAGAGGAGTGAGTTCAGCGAATTGAATAGTAGGTCCATGGAAAAAATCCGAACTTTTTTCAGAGCAAAGATAGCTCATTTCTGTTTGCACCATTGATTTTTTTGGGTCGAAAAACTGCCTAATTAGGCCACGAAATTGAAATGGAAGTGATATCTCGACATATGAAAAATATAGAGGAGTGAGTTCAGCGAATTGAATAGGAGATCTTTGGAAAAAATCCGAACTTTTTTCAGAGCAAAGATAGCTCATTGCTGTTTGCACCATTGTTTTTTTCGGGTCGAAAAACTGTCTAATTAGGCCACGAAATTGAAATGAAAGTGATATCTCGACAGATGAAAAATATAGAGGAGTGAGTTCAGCGAATTGAATAGGAGGTCTTTGGAAAAAATCCGAACTTTTTTCAGAGCAAAGATAGCTCATTTCTGTCTGCAACATTGATCTTATTGGGTCGAAAAACTGCCTAGTAAGGCCAGGAAATCAAAATGAAAGTGATATCTCGACAGATCAAAGATATAGAGGAGTGAGTTCAGCGAATTGAATAGGAGGTCTTTGGAAAAAATCCGAACTTTTTTCAGAGCAAAGATAGCTCATTTCTGTCTGCACCATTGATCTTTTTGGGTCGAAAAACTGCCTACACAGGCCACGAAATCAAAATGAAAGTGATATCCCGACAGATGAAAAATATAGAGGAGTGAGTTCAGCGAATTGAATAGGAGGTCTTTGGAAAAAATCCGAACTTTTTTCAGAGCAAATATAGCTCATTTCTGTCTGCACCATTGATCTTTTTGGGTCGAAAAACTGCCTAATTGGGCCACGAAATCAAGATGAAAGTGATATCCCGACAGATGAAAAATATAGAGGAGTGAGTTCAGCGAATTGAATAGGAGGTCTTTGGAAAAAATCCGAACTTTTTTCAGAGCAAAGATAGCTCATTTCTGTTCGCACCATTGATTTTTTCGGGTCGAAAAACTGCCTAATTAGGCCACAGAATTGAAATGAAAGTGATATCTCGACATATGAAAAATATAGATTAGTGAGTTCAGCGAATTGAATAGGAGGTCTTTGGAAAAAATCCGATCTTTTTTCAGAGCAAAGATAGCTCATTTCTGTTTGCACCATTGATTTTTTCGGGTCGAAAAACTGCCTAATTAGGCCATGAAATTGAAATGAAAGTGATATCTCGACATATGAAAAATATAGAGGAGTGAGTTCAGCGAATTGAATAGGAGTTCTTTGGAAAAAATCCGAACTTTTTTCAGAGCAAAGATAGCTCATTTCTGTTTGCACCATTGATTTTTTTGGGTCGAAAAACTGCCTAATTAGGCCACGAAATTGAAATGGAAGTGATATCTCGACATATGAAAAATATAGAGGAGTGAGTTCAGCGAATTAAATAGGAGATCTTTGGAAAAAATCCGAACTTTTTTCAGAGCAAAGATAGCTCATTGCTGTTCGCACCATTGTTTTTTTCGGGTCGAAAAACTGCCTAATTAGGCCACGAAATTGAAATGAAAGTGATATCTCGACATATGAAAAATATAGAGGAGTGAGTTCAGCGAATTGAATAGGAGGTCTTTGGAAAAAATCCGAACTTTTTTCAGAGCAAAGATAGCTCATTTCTGTTTGCACCATTGATTTTTTCGGGTCGAAAAACTGCCTAATTAGGCCACAGATTTGAAATGAAGGTGATATCTCGACATATGAAAAATATAGAGTAGTGAGTTCAGCGAATTGAATAGGAGGTCTTTGGAAAAAATCCGATCTTTTTTCAGAGCAAAGATAGCTCATTTCTGTTTGCACCATTGATTTTTTCGGGTCGAAAAACTGCCTAATTAGGCCATGAAATTGAAATGAAAGTGATATCTCGACATATGAAAAATATAGAGGAGTGAGTTCAGCGAATTGAATAGGAGGTCTTTGGAAAAAATCCGAACTTTTTTCAGAGCAAAGATAGCTCATTTCTGTTTGCACCATTGATTTTTTTGGGTCGAAAAACTGCCTAATTAGGCCACGAAATTGAAATGGAAGTGATATCTCGACATATGAAAGATATAGAGGAGTGAGTTCAGCGAATTGAATAGGAGATCTTTGGAAAAAATCCGAACTTTTTTCAGAGCAAAGATAGCTCATTGCTGTTTGCACCATTGTTTTTTTCGGGTCGAAAAACTGCCTAATTAGGCCACGAAATTGAAATGAAAGTGATATCTCGACATATGAAAAATATAGAGGAGTGAGTTCAGCGAATTGAATAGGAGGTCTTTGGAAAAAATCCGAACATTTTTCAGAGCAAAGATAGCTCATTTCTAACTGCACCATTGATCTTATTGGGTCAAAAAATTGCCTAATAAGGCCACGAAATCAAAATGAAAGTGATATCTCGACAGATGAAAAATATAGAGGAGTGAGTTCAGCGAATTGAATAGGAGGTCTTTGGAAAAAATCCGAACTTTTTTCAGAGCAAAGATAGCTCATTTCTGTCTGCACCATTGATCTTTTTGGGTCGAAAAACTGCCTAATTAGGCCACGAAATCAAAATGAAAGTGATATCCCGACAGATGAAAAATATAGAGGAGTGAGTTCAGCGAATTGAATAGGAGGTCTTTGGAAAAAATCCGAACTTTTTTCAGAGCAAAGATAGCTCATTTCTGTCTGCACCATTGATCTTATTGGGTCAAAAAATTGCCTAATAAGGTCACGAAATCAAAATGAAAGTGATATCTCGACAGATGAAAAATATAGAGGAGTGAGTTCAGCGAATTGAATAGGAGGTCTTTGGAAAAAATCCGAACTTTTTTCAGAGCAAAGATAGCTCATTTCTGTCTGCACCATTGATCTTATTGGGTCGAAAAACTGCCTAATAAGGCCACGAAATCAAAATGAAAGTGATATCTCGACAGATGAAAAATATAGAGGAGTGAGTTCAGCGAATTGAATAGGAGGTCTTTTTAAAAAATCCGAACTTTTTTCAGAGCAAAGATAGCTCATTTCTGTCTGCACCATTGATCTTTTCGGGTCGAAAAACTGCCCAATTGGGCCACGAAATTGAAATGAGAGTGATATCCCGACAGATGAAAAATATAGAGGAGTGAGTTCAGCGAATTGAATAGGAGGTCTTTGGAAAAAATCCGAACTTTTTTCAGAGCAAAGATAGCTCATTTCTGTCTGCACCATTGATCTTTTTGGGTCGAAAAACTGCCTAATTAGGCCACGAAATCGAAATGAAAGTGATATCCCGACAGATGAAAAATATAGAGGAGTGAGTTCAGCGAATTGAATAGGAGGTCTTTGGAAAAAATCCGAACTTTTTTCAGAGCAAAGATAGCTCATTTCTGTCTGCACCATTGATCTTTTTGGGTCGAAAAACTGCCTTATTAGGCCACGAAATCAAAATGAAAGTGATATCCCGACAGATGAAAAATATAGAGGAGTGAGTTCAGCGAATTGAATAGGAGGTCTTTGGAAAAAATCCGAACTTTTTTCAGAGCAAAGATAGCTCATTTCTGTTTGCATCATTGATTTTTTCGGGTCGAAAAACTGCCTAATTAGGCCACGAAATTGAAATGAAAGTGATATCTCGACATATGAAAAATATAGAGGAGTGAGTTCAGCGAATTGAATAGGAGGTCTTTGGAAAAAATCCGAACTTTTTTCAGAGCAAAGATAGCTCATTTCTGTCTGCACCATTGATCTTTTTGGGTCGAAAAACTGCCTAATTAGGCCACGAAATCAAAATGAAAGTGATATCCCGACAGATGAAAAATATAGAGGAGTGAGTTCAGCGAATTGAATAGGAGGTCTCTGGAAAAAATCCGAACTTTTTTCAGAGGAAAGATAGCTCATTTCTGTTTGCACCATTGATTTTTTTGAGTCGAAAAACTGCCCAGTCTGGCCACAGAATTGGAACGCAAGTGATATCTTGACAGATGAAAAATATAGAGGAGTGAGTTCAGCGAATTGAATAGGAGGTCTTTGGAAAAAATCCGAACTTTTTTCAGAGCAAAGATAGCTCATTTCTGTCTGCACCATTGATCTTTCTGGGTCGAAAAACTGTCTAATTGGGCCACGAAATCAAAATGAAAGTGATATCCCGACAGATGAAAAATATAGAGGAGTGAGTTCAGCGAATTGAATAGGAGGTCTCTGGAAAAAACCCGAACTTTTTTCAGAGCAAAGATAGCTCATTTCTGTTTGCACCATTGATTTTTTTGAGTCGAAAAACTGCCCAGTCTGGCCACAGAATCGGAACGCAAGTGATATCTTGACAGATGAAAAATATAGAGGACTGAGTTCAGCGAATTGAATAGGAGGTCTTTGGAAAAAATCCGAACTTTTTTCAGAGCAAAGATAGCTCATTTCTGTTTGCTCCATTGATTTTTTTGGGTCGAAAAACTGCCTAATTAGGCCACGAAATTGAAATGAAAGTGATATCTCGACATATGAAAAATATAGAGGAGTGAGTTCAGCGAATTGAATAGGAGGTCTTTGGAAAAAATCCGAACTTTTTTCAGAGCAAAGATAGCTCATTTCTGTTTGCACCTTTGATTTTTTCGGGTCGAAAAACTGCCTAATTAGGCCACGAAATTGAAATGAAAGTGATATCTCGACATATGAAAAATATAGAGGAGTGAGTTCAGCGAATTGAATAGGAGATCTTTGGAAA
Source organism: Phaedon cochleariae (assembly GCA_918026855.4). Classification (NCBI taxonomy): domain Eukaryota; kingdom Metazoa; phylum Arthropoda; class Insecta; order Coleoptera; family Chrysomelidae; genus Phaedon; species Phaedon cochleariae. The sequence goes on from OU896721.1 coordinate 32,769,328, forward strand.
AAATCCGAACTTTTTTCAGAGCAAAGATAGCTCATTTCTGTTTGCACCATTGTTTTTTTCGGGTCGAAAAACTGCCAAATTAGGCCACGAAATTGAAATGAAAGTGATATCTCGACATGTGAAAAATATAGAGGAGTGAGTTCAGCGAATTGAATAGGAGGTCTTTGGAAAAAAATCCGAACTTTTTTCAGAGCAAAGATAGCTCATTTCTGTCTGCACCATTGATCTTATTGGGTCGAAAAATTGCCTAATAAGGCCACGAAATCGAAATGAAAGTGATATCTCGACAGATGAAAAATATAGAGGAGTGAGTTCAGCGAATTGAATAGGAGGTCTTTGGAAAAAATCCGAACTTTTTTCAGAGCAAAGATAGCTCATTTCTGTCTGCACCATTGATCTTTTTGGGTCGAAAAACTGCCTAAGTAGGCCACAGAATCGGAATGAAAGTGATATCTCGACAGATGAAAAATATAGAGTTGTGAGTTCTGCAAATTGAATAGTAGGTCCTTGGAAAAAATCCGAACTTTTTTCAGAGCAAAGATAGCTCATTTCTGTCTGCACCATTGATCTTTTTGGGTCGAAAAACTGCCTAATTAGGCCACGAAATCAAAATGAAAGTGATATCCCGACAGATGAAAAATATAGAGGAGTGAGTTCAGCGAATTGAATAGGAGGTCTCTGGAAAAAATCCGAACTTTTTTCAGAGGAAAGATAGCTCATTTCTGTTTGCACCATTGATTTTTTTGAGTCGAAAAACTGCCCAGTCTGGCCACAGAATTGGAACGCAAGTGATATCTTGACAGATGAAAAATATAGAGGAGTGAGTTCAGCGAATTGAATAGGAGGTCTTTGGAAAAAATCCGAACTTTTTTCAGAGCAAAGATAGCTCATTTCTGTCTGCACCATTGATCTTTCTGGGTCGAAAAACTGTCTAATTGGGCCACGAAATCAAAATGAAAGTGATATCCCGACAGATGAAAAATATAGAGGAGTGAGTTCAGCGAATTGAATAGGAGGTCTCTGGAAAAAACCCGAACTTTTTTCAGAGCAAAGATAGCTCATTTCTGTTTGCACCATTGATTTTTTTGAGTCGAAAAACTGCCCAGTCTGGCCACAGAATCGGAACGCAAGTGATATCTTGACAGATGAAAAATATAGAGGACTGAGTTCAGCGAATTGAATAGGAGGTCTTTGGAAAAAATCCGAACTTTTTTCAGAGCAAAGATAGCTCATTTCTGTTTGCTCCATTGATTTTTTTGGGTCGAAAAACTGCCTAATTAGGCCACGAAATTGAAATGAAAGTGATATCTCGACATATGAAAAATATAGAGGAGTGAGTTCAGCGAATTGAATAGGAGGTCTTTGGAAAAAATCCGAACTTTTTTCAGAGCAAAGATAGCTCATTTCTGTTTGCACCTTTGATTTTTTCGGGTCGAAAAACTGCCTAATTAGGCCACGAAATTGAAATGAAAGTGATATCTCGACATATGAAAAATATAGAGGAGTGAGTTCAGCGAATTGAATAGGAGATCTTTGGAAAAAATCCGAACTTTTTTCAGAGCAAAGATAGCTCATTTCTGTTTGCACCATTGTTTTTTTCGGGTCGAAAAACTGCCAAATTAGGCCACGAAATTGAAATGAAAGTGATATCTCGACATGTGAAAAATATAGAGGAGTGAGTTCAGCGAATTGAATAGGAGGTCTTTGGAAAAAAATCCGAACTTTTTTCAGAGCAAAGATAGCTCATTTCTGTCTGCACCATCGATCTTATTGGGTCGAAAAATTGCCTAATAAGGCCACGAAATCGAAATGAAAGTGATATCTCGACAGATGAAAAATATAGAGGAGTGAGTTCAGCGAATTGAATAGGAGGTCTTTGGAAAAAATCCGAACTTTTTTCAGAGCAAAGATAGCTCATTTCTGTCTGCACCATTGATCTTATTGGGTCGAAAAATTGCCTAATAAGGCCACGAAATCGAAATGAAAGTGATATCTCGACAGATGAAAAATATAGAGGAGTGAGTTCAGCGAATTGAATAGGAGGTCTTTGGAAAAAATCCGAACTTTTTTCAGAGCAAAGATAGCTCATTTCTGTCTGCACCATTGATCTTTTTGGGTCGAAAAACTGCCTAAGTAGGCCACAGAATCGGAATGAAAGTGATATCTCGACAGATGAAAAATATAGAGTTGTGAGTTCTGCAAATTGAATAGTAGGTCCTTGGAAAAAATCCGAACTTTTTTCAGAGCAAAGATAGCTCATTTCTGTCTGCACCATTGATCTTTTTGGGTCGAAAAACTGCCTAATAAGGCCACAAAATCAAAATGAAAGTGATATCTCGACAGCTGAAAAATATAGAGTTGTGAGTTCTGCAAATTGAATAGTAGGTCCTTGGAAAAAATCCGAACTTTTTTCAGAGCAAAGATAGCTCATTTCTGTTTGCACCATTGATTTTTTTGGGTCGGAAAACTGCCTAATTAGGCCACAGAATCGGAATGAAAGTGATATCTCGACAGATGATAAATATAGAGGAGTGAGTTCAGCGAATGAAATATTCGAAAAAAATGAATCTTCATTCTCATTCCATGTATATGGATATGGATCACGCATTTATCTTCACCCCATTTATTGAAGAAATTGTTTGGCACAAAATATTTGCAATAAAATGGTATTTATTTTTTTTATGGAAATGGAGCTAATTATCAAAACAATTCAGGATACCAAAATAATGTATTTCCAGTTGGTCAAAAGGTTATGATGATAAAGAATTCAAAAAAGCCAGTGGCGCACATTTTATTGACAAAAATATCCGTTAGTTTGCCCTCTGGGACCCAATGGATTTCATAATTCCAATCCAATCATTGCTATATCAGCTCCTCATGACCAAAAATATCATTGCCAAATTCCATGAAAATCGGTGAAAGAACATTCAAGATATTCATAAAAACCGATTTTTTTTCAAGTTTAACATACTGTATGTTGAAAACTATGCATTTCTGGACCCACGTACATAAATAATCAGTTTCCTATCTTATCATGTAGAATCACCCTCTTGATTGCATGCTCATGATTTCCGGAGACCCTGTATAGCACCCAGTAGTCGTGAAATCAATGTTTGTCAATGAATAACCTCGAAATAATGTTCTTATGTTGCTTGATTTCCATTTAAAAAAAATTAACAAAACATTGTTCATCTCACACTGCAACTTCTTTACTAGAATGCTAAAACTTTTAATGAATATTTCAATTATTGTGGTTATAAAGCCATCAAATGAATTATTGTTATCGAAATTGGAGACCACCAGTATCGAAAAGAGATATAAAGCCGGTTTTCCTAAGCACCAATAAATATCAACTTATTGTAATCTACTTAGTTTACCCTGTTATAAATGATGGGCGCAAGGATATCGTTATATTCCGTATATTCAACGATTAAACTCAAGCCCTTAGGGAAATGATGGAATCCCCAACAAAAGTTTGGAGATGCGGAGACTTTTATAAAACGACCAAAGTTATCGGAATATTAGTTTTTCTATAAAAACAGTGATCAGTTGATGAATCGAGAAGAGTTTTTTCGTCTCCAATCTAAAAGCAGTAAAAGTATAGATATTATGAAATCGATTCCTTGATATCGTTATAGAGATATAGGCCAATCACTTCAGCAAAAATGGAGAAACAATAGCAAAACATTTCAAACTTCCACCGAAGTTGTATTTTGGTGTTAAATAAAAATTTGCCCCGTCGTACAACGCTGGCAACATTGTTAAAAATGTAAATAGAAACAATTTTGGTTATTTTGCAGAGAAACAATGCAAAAGAGTCGCAAAATGGTCAAAACAAAGAAAATATAATCCACGATCGTTTGTGGCATCACAATGAAAAAATTATTGATTCATACTTTTGTCAATAACTCATTGGAAAATAATCTGAAAGAGTGGAAAACCAGAAGAGATGTTCCTATCTATGTCACGAATTTCTCTGAAAATTTGCCACCGCAACATATTCTTCATTTTACTTTACAATAACAAATTCTGTTCGCAACTTGAGTTGGTTATGGTAATAATGCAAAAGTTTCTCGAGTTGGCCGCAAATTTACGGAGTAGTTTTCTAGAAAACATATGAACTCTGCCACCCCCGAAGAATTCGGGAACTAAGTCAAATGTAGAAAAAAAGAAGAAAAAAATGTTCATTCTTAGAAATGATACAAAACTTTTGCGAATTTACCTGTTAGTAGTAGTTAATTCGAGGTCACAATAGGTAATTAATTGGTTGCATAATTTTGAGCGTGGAAAAAACGCAAGACTACACAGACTGTCTGCGTCGACGAAATTGTTTTGTCTACGACCTTATAAAAGTAGGGATTTGTTAGGTCAGTCGAAAGTCGTCGAAGGACCGAAGGTGAGGAATATTTAGATATAGGTAATACTTTTCCCATCGTTTCGTGAGGAAGCAAATTGAAATATTCATCATACCTACATTCAATTTTGAGTTGTTCAACTGAAAAAACTTTTGCATTATTTCTATGACCCATTCAAATTGCAATAGTATATTACACACCGAGGTGGAAGTGATTCATTCCTGTCGTGAGATAAGTATGAATAAATAATTTATTCATTAAGATGCCTAACTTGGAAATGGTCGCAAAATTAGGGAACGATTAAGGATTATATTTATTTTGTTTTAACCATTTTGCGACTATTTTGCATTTTTTCTCTGCAAAATATAACCACAATTGTTTATAAGTTACATTTTTAACAATGTTGCCTAGTCCAAGGGAACAAATTTGTATAGTTCAATTCAACACTGAAATATAACTTCTGTGAAAATTTAAAACGATTTGCTATTTCTTCCCCAATTTTGAGTTTTAAACGCTGAAATGATTGACCTAATAACTCAGTCCGGTAGACCTGATATATTAAACACTTCTATGTCTATTTTTATTTCCCAAAGGGCTAATTCCTTAGCAAATTGGAAGGACAATGAATGAAAGCCTGTTCAGGAGTTATCGTCAACAATCCGAATCATTTTATTTATACTTTCTTGTTCACCAACTATCCGAATATATAAGACAATATCCCTGATTTCTTGCATTCTTTCTTCACATTCCACAGTACTATCGGAATAAACAAAGCAACAAATAAAACCGCAGTCTTGAGTACAGCTACACCAAATAATAATGCACCAACAGCTTTCCAAACAATATAGAGTTTTGTAATAATGGTGATCGGTACTATCCAAGTGATCTGATCATTCGGCCATTTTGGACTATCATGATGCTTCCTTCCATAATCTAAAAAAGAATCACCAAAATATCACGTATTAATCCGCGCTTCAACAGTCCAGTCTCACAATTCAATGAAGAGTAAGTTTAATTGTTTCACATGGCATTCATTGACATCATCGTCAAGTACATCAGGATAAACATAAGAAATGCAATTTTTATTATATAAAATTTCGCGAGTAGCATGATGGGAATGATAAGTTGATTTCTAGTCGCGTTATTCATCGATGTCTTCGATTTCAATGCTGCCATCATCATCATCGCAGGACCTGGAGCATCTGTTGTAAAAGTTACTATTTGTTCCTGCATAGGTGTCTTCGTGGAATTTATTGTTTGAGACATTATCCTTGGTTGAATTAACTGGTACATTTTCCTCCTCTGCTTATTCATGTTCCAACTACCTGAAAAAAACTCAATATTATCATTCATTCGACTACTGATGCGTAAAAATTATGAGTGAGTTGATATTTTGTTGAAGTTAAAAAAACGATCAGAATCTTGAAAACTAATTTTATTCCAATAAAAATAACATACTGATACTACTGGAATACTGATATATCATTATCGTTGCTATCTCCACCAGCTATGTACGGGAGGAGTTTCTACAGGGTGATAAACATGTTCTTCCTTGTGGCAGGCGCCTTTGATATTTCTGACGATGACAGGAAGTATAAGAGCACCCAGTATCAGCACTTTCTTGACGGCAAACAAGGCTGAGAAGACCATGCCGAGTAGTATCATAACTTTCAAGATTTTTGCAAGGATCAGAATGGGAATCAGGTACATCTGATGTTTCTTCTTGTGTCCTCTTGGTACTGTGTGATTACCTTGAAAAAAATTAGGATTAGGATCTGAATAGTTTCATTTTGAGGTATAGGTGAATAGAATAACAAATCTTTAACTTAACTGAATGGTTCACCTCACTGGCTTGGCACTATACAGGTACTCAAATTTTGATTTTTTTATTGAAGATGCTTCAATGAATTGAGGAATGTAAGTTAAAAAATTGTTATTTCACGAGTTTTCACAGTTCATCCAGAGGAAGCTCATAATAACTCATAGAATGATTTTATTCAAATATTATTAAATATTCCATAATACACAATAACAAAATGGAAGGTTTGAACGAAGTTTCAGGTGCAGATGAAATTTCAGTGATCAACATTCATCTGGAAAAAAAAACGATCGTGTTGCATACTGGATTTCAACAATTCATTTTGAAAAATTATTCAAATTTCGATATTTCTTACCCAATCCAACTCATCCATCCTTGTGAAGGTTTCTCACAAGACGAAATTATGCTGTTATATACTGAGGGATAGATTATTGCAGAGAACAGCATGATCTTCAAAATATGCAAAATAACAAAGAATGTCATGGACAACATAATTTTTATTTTCAGGAGTTTGAATAGGATGATTTTGGATATCTTCTTCAGATTGATTTTATCTTTTATCGTCAATTTGTGGCGAAAATCTAAAAAAAAAACATGATTCATCAACTGACATGAATTCTTGATGGAATATAATAATAACAATTTTTTAACTTAACTTGATCCAACATTCATCACCATCATCTCTGAATCATCCAAGCACTTCCGAACAGTTTGACACAGCAAAATTTTATTGTTTTCTATTGAATCCCAAACATCATCGAATAGATGTAAACCTAATCGTTATCAGGTATATAGAAAGAATCGGCGTAAGTTAAAAAGTTGTTATTGACAGTTCAGGAAGAAATAGTAAGTATAACAATATAGGACAGAGATCTTGTTATAAGTGATATATGTACAGTGTGGTCATTTAAGTGTGCAACATATTGGAATCTTTTTAATGAATTGCACAACCAAAATACAGAAAGTGCCAAAAGTTGGTGCATGTTCGGTAATCATTTTAGGTGCACTTAGAATGATTGCAAGTAACACAGCATACAGGGTAGGTCAAAAAATATTGAAATTGCTCAAGAGTAAAGTACCCTTATTTCAGATAATTCGGCAGATTGTTATTGAGAAAAGTTGTTTACAATTGAAAATTATGCCTAAATACCAAAATATGGCTTCCTAAGACATGTTTGAGTTTTTCAGTTATGTTCGTGAATAATTTCCCAATTTGTAATTTTTTTTATATTCACCCTGAATACATTCATAAGTTGATCATAACAGAATCAGTTGACCATAAATTGGTTCAGATTCAAGCATATTTGTGCAATTTACTTGGATTTTAATTTTTATAGGGAATCACAACCTTTATGTTTGTTGCAACGATATTCAGCTTAACTTTAAAACTTCGCAAACCGTATTTTTAACAAGGTAAAACATCAATATTGATAATATGCATATTGAAAAACTTTCATTCAATGTGCACATTTTGTGTTTAAAATATATAAATTATTAACGAACAGAATTGAAAAGCTGAAAAATTTCTTAGGGGGCCATGTTTTGGTATCTAGGCATAACTTTCAATTGTAAACAACTTTTTTCAATAACATTTTACTGAATTTTCTGAAATAAGGGTACTTTACTCCTGAGCAATTTTTATATTTTTTGACCTACCCTGTATGCTGTGTGACTTGCAACCATTCTAAGTGCACCTAAAATGATTACCGAATATGCACCAACTTTCGGCACTATCTGTATTTTCGTAGTGCAATTCAATAAAAAGATTCCCATATGTTGCACACTTAAATAACCACACTGTATATAAGTTAAATGGGATTAGTCACAAAACTCGTGATCTCGCTCGTGATATCGTGCGGAATATGAATGAAAAAATATTGAAACACTATGTAGAAATCAATGTAATAAGCTTTGAAAAAAACTATCTGATATTCTGATATGAGATTCTTCCAACACAGAATGCTCGAACACTTACCTCTCTCTTCATCTGCTATTGGATTCGTCCCTAGACTTTTGCCAAACCTGGATGGTAATATGAAAGCCAGCCCATGTGTATCCATAAATTCGAAGAATTTCCTCATCAGGAATTTCAGAAACTTGTTGATTTCACTGTCTCCCGGATTATATCTTGCTGTTGATGAGGCACTAGTATTATTCCCGCTTCTGGGAATGTTGACTAAGTTCACACTGCTATTGTTCCATACGTAATCGAATTCTTTGATGAACTTCAGGAACTGGAATTTGCTGCAATAGTACTTGTCCTTGGTATTCACGCATTCTTGGAAGCTTTCATTCAGGTAATCGTCTGCCATCATGATATCCATGAGAAAAAGGAACACTATCACCACCGGTGTTTTGAGATCTAGCAAATTCATATTGGTTTCAGTGCGGTCACTAATGAAAACTTGAAATGATTGGGATCATACTGGAATCTACTTATATATTAGCCAAATATGTATCAGTAGGTTGCTGAAACTGAAGTTTTTAATGAGCAAAAATATACTGGTGCCAAACTGACTCCCCGAAGTGGACTAAATTGTAAATTGGATTATTAGTAATGTGGAATTGCCTCGACTAATAGGTGCGAAGCATTTCTATGTAAGTAGTAAGTAAGTATTATTGATGAGCATGAATTTAAAGTTTGAGCTAGCGATTCAATGAGTACATCAATATACATAGTGGGTTTCTTATATTTTGCCCGTATTTAACATTTGCGCAAAGTTTTCGAGCCATATTATCCTAATATATTTATTTTTCAGAAAATAACTTTTGTTCTTCAATCAAAACGAATGAATATAGGACACTATCTATAATTCCATGTTTTGATAAAAATGAATAACTAATCCACCACGCATATCTCAACTCGATGAAGTTTATGGATTTCCAGTTTGAATTATGAAAAAACAGTAGATTTACGTATAGGGCTATAGATGAATAAATACCTTCCTTTGTGAAAAAGTCAAGCAGTTGTTTACTTGTCTCATTCTAGAGACCATTTAATTTATGGATACAAAATCCTATGAGCCACTGTGATTTTTTCATTATGATAACGAAAAAACTTCTCCCAAAGTTTTCCAGCGATTGATACAATTTAACATGTATTTATCGATAAGAAAATCATCTCTTATGTATTTACCCACCCTGAAATTTTGGACTGAAATTAAACAAAATCGCTCTCGGCTTCGCATTTTTTTTATGTCAGTTTTTATCGTAAAAAAACTTATGATCGGCAAATGTTTTTCGTTAGCAAAAGGAATATTTTCGATAAAAAAAAGCTCTTTACTGTTGAAAACACGGAACATATACACAGTAAAAAACCGCTTCGAGTGAATTCCGAACAGTATGTTTTTAGAGTTAAAATACTCTGACAAACTCACTCTAATACTGCAATCAACTCTATTACTACATTTCTCGCAGATTATCTCCTTTGAAACTAATTCTAGATTGAATTTTCACTATTCTCGTATTGAATTCACTCTATATTCCTGGAATTTCAATAAAATATCAATTCAGATAACTCAATTCACAAACAATTGAAATTTTTACTGACACTAGTGAACTTGAATACTCCTCTCTTGTCGATTAAATTGACACTCTATCATTGTTCAATTCAATCTATATACGATGAAATATCAATCTATACAGTTTCAGATCGTTCAGTCTACTAGATGGTGAAATAAGTAATACAGATTATAGTGTCGATGATATAATGATCATGATATTAGCTTCAAGTAGCTTTTTTACTATACCCGCGTAGTGAGAAATTTGTTTCAACATTGAGTTATGAACGTTTTTCCATATACCTAACTCAGTTATTTTCCGTTTTTTCCGTTTTGAATTATTATTTCGAACGATTTATGAAAAGATATAGGTTAATTAATTAGTCTCGTAGGACTCGAGTCATTTTCCAAATATCAAACGATTAAAATATTATAAAGTCCCACTACTTCTCATCCGTCAATTCTCGCCACTGCATAAAGGTGGCGCTGCGGAGACTCCGCTGCTGAACGTCTGTCGGGGGCCTATAAATACTGTGACATGTGAAAGAATGGTTAATTCAACTTGGATGAAATCTCAACAGGAAGTAGTGACTAGTTTACTCAACTAGTGTTCTAGAGAGAGAGAGAGAACATCTTTATTAGGGATATACCCCAAAAGGCCATAGTGTTCTATATTAATCTAAAATGATGAATAAATGATAACTCCTTATTAGCACCTGAACAAATAGTAGTGTCAATTTGAACAATGCAGGAGCAATTTGACATCTACATACATAGAGTAAATAATTCAATCAATTTCCGGTGGATTCGACACTGTTTATAGTGTGGAATCTACTCTCTACTATCACATTACCACTCTAAACTTTTGTGACTATGTAATATTCGGTTGTTGAATTTCACTCTAAAGTGATGATATCGACACTAGCTTTGGTATTGAGTGGAATATTCACTCTCGAAATTGTTTCCTTCAACTCTATTTTTGTGTTTATTCAATATATTTAGAGAAATAAATAGAGTAAGTTTCAATGTGCTTGCATTGAAAATTTACACTAATTGAATTGCAAAAATCACACTATAATATACTAAACTATAGAGTTAGTTGAATCATTCACTCTAAAGCTTAGTGGTCCTCCTGGGAACAGGTATAGTGTTAAATTTCACAGTATTTTTTTTACTGTGTACCATGCTACCACAATTATGAATGAATCTTGATGGCGTTTATGTCCATGTTTCTCAATCTTGCGTTATCAGGAAAGTATCTAATCGGTGGAACTGTTTCGTGCGGAAAATTTACTTTACCGCACTATAGTGCTGAAAAGTTACTTTTCCACACTATTTTTGTATTGTTGAAAATGAGGATATGTCGGACTAACTTAATGATCTATGTAACTATATACTGTCTTATGTGTAATTTTGTAGCATTAATATAAAATCTTGTTTTTCAAAACCCTTTTTTTATTAATAATATGGACGAAAACACTCGTAGGAAACACATTGTACCTAATTTTTGTGGAATTGAACTATTCAGGATGTTGAATGACAAAATGTCTCAAAATTTCAGAATGATTAACTCATCATAAAGAGGTTATTATGGTGTTCTCAATAGCTGCCTTTGGAGCATATTCACCACATCAAAATTTTGGAGTCAAATCGATTATTCATTGTTTCTTTCTTGAAAACCAGTGGCATATACATTCATCATAAATATCGATAAAGTTACTGCAAATGCGAATCTAAATACATCAAAGAAGTTACATTTTTTTGAAAAGGAATATTCTCAGATAAATTATGAACATACAAAAATGGATATATATTCATATAAAGCAATACATTGAGAATTCGCATTCTCTATGTGATGAGAATATTTACTCTTTCTCAGTTGATTCAATGGAAAACAACTACTTTCCATTTTTAAATTAACGAAAAGACTCTCCAGGAATTGATGAAGAACGATTCCTTTTTTAATCGATACCCTTCAACTTGAAAACAGAGCTAGTTTGGGCAAAAGCTGAAATAGAATTCATTTCATGATAATATATGACAACTTTATTTAAGGCACAGGGTCATTCCGTATATTTGAACAGCTTCCACAGGATTCATTATTATTGAAGATAGAAAAAAACTGTAAGGTTTGCTCTGAATCACGAGGAAATTGAGGTGATAAAACAGCAATCTTCTCCCAAACACCTATGCACATAAATAAATGATCGAACATTAGGAATGTGTCTTGCAGGACATCTTCCTCGATAGATACGTTGAGCTTCGTAAGAATTTGATCTAACCACATGCACCGTAACACATAATCATCATGTTCCTGTATTCTTCAAGAGTGTAGTATGAATTATTACATTAGTTTGACAAGTGTCATTATGACACATAATTTAATTGTTATTTATCATACTTTTGCAAATGTGCAATGTGATGCATTTGTACTCGTGTTCATGGGAACCTTTTTTTCTTATTTCATTGTCGTCTATTGGGTTGCACTATGCAAATTACTTCTTTCTAAGTCACCCTGTAGAGCCCCTGTAAATCTGTTGGGTAGGTATAGACCTCTAGGAACCGTTGAATGAACTTACATCAATAAACTGGAAAATAAAACTTGATACAGGAATCTGTAACATCATAGTCGACTGAGATTCTGGTAGATGTCGTTACGTAATCCAGTTCTACCAACCATGAAATAATTTAGCTGGTTCACAGCTGATAATTTGACATTAGATAATTTGACGTCATCAAAATGGCAGACGAAGTTTGTTGATTGTTGATGTGAACGATTGGACAGCAACTGGAATATTTTTTTCGTTTTATTGTTGAATTAGCGTTCGAATCCATTCAAAATAGGTGTGATAAGGATGAGTAACCATCATAATGGTGCTAGAACTTCAGAAACTGAACAGATGGCTCAGCCACAGTGTTTGAAAGTGTTCGTGCAACGAGATTACAGTGAGGGAACTCTAGTGAGGTTTCAAACTAGGTTTCCACAAGAGTTAGAAGGAAGGGTATGTCTGAAAATAGAACTGTCTCATTGTTTGATATAATTTCTCTTATTCCAGTTGGAAAGACAGGCATTCGAGGCGACAGTAAACAGACTCAATGCCTTTTTTGCTGAAGCTGAAAAAGCTACTTGCTCTACATACTGTGAGGGCTGTTTAGCTTGTCTGACTGCCTATCTCATATATATTTGTAAGGAAACACACTATGAAAAGGTCAGTGAACATTCCTCAAACCACACATAATGTGGACACATTGGTACTTGACATATACCTACCTACTGTGTGTTTGGGAACAATTATTCATTTCTTGATTATGATTTTTTAGTGTCTGAAAAAGATTTCCAAATTCATAGCAGAACAGAACGAGAGAGTGTATGAACCACGTGGACTGAAATTGACGGATCCTAGTACCAGGGGATTGAGAGTTCTAGAAATCAGCTGTCTTGATAGGCCTCCCAATGCATGACTTACCCTTTCACACTCCACCCAGGAGTTTTTCATGTGACAAGAATTTCTGCCAGTCTTGTGATCCTGATATACAAGGTAGATACAGGGTGGTTTCGTTTGTGTATGCTCACCACCAAAATTTAAAATCGAGTTTTGGATTTTTGTTGTTGAATCTTGCATGTATAATTAGAAGGTGAACTGAGAAAAGTAAATTGAACATGACTGAAAACTCATGAACTTTCTCTTTTGATGTGGATGACCATATTCCAAGACTGGCAGCTCAATTTTTTTGTAATCTAGCATATATTTTTTAACTACTAGATAAATATTGGAATTTTGATATGCTATTGGGAAAAAATACCAAGCGATAATTGTGGATATGTTCCTCAACACATATATTGTTAGAAGTGCTGAAATATTTCATTCATAAATTATTATTATTACCTATTATCATTCTATGTGAAGGAAATACTCAGGAGATGGGGAAATATCATGATGATCTATTTTATTCGTCCTACTAAGTATTTTCAAACTGTACAGATGATTGTGATCTTTTTTATATTTTAGTTTCATCATAAGGGTCTTCCAAATATTCATTCTTCAAATTTTATTACATTGAGTTATTACTTTTGTTTATGAAAATAGTTTTTCAATCCGAGTAGGTACCTCTATAGTTATTTTTATTACTGTAATCTAATTTATAATTAAATGATGTACCTTTGTTTTATATATAGTCACGTGTCGTTGATGTTTTTCCTACCCCAGGTATAATCAGAAAGCAAAGTCAGTTTCGAATTCAAATTACACTATTTATTTATTAAATAATATTGACTATTTACATTTTACAAATTCTAAAATTACAAAATGTCTTTCTCAGATATTTACTAAATCACCAAAATTTCAGTTTTAGTAAAAAATAATATACTTTAGAGAGCTCAAAATATTGAGAATAGAGAACGTTACTATTAGCACTCAGATATTGATCTAGGTACATAGGTAAATGACAATTCATCATCAGAACTTCAAGGACTCATTCATTTTATATTCACTCAAGATCGAGCTCAGGATATGCAGTCACACCACATTATTTTAATGCCTGAAGAGGGACGTATTTTTCTCGGAAAAAATAATTTGAGGTTATAGGTCGCCTACAAGTAACTATTTTCGAGGAGGGAGCCTTTAAATTGTATTGCGCTTTGGTTCTTGAACCGCCAACTAGATATTCTAATGATTAGTTCATGAGATCTGTCACAAAATGCAACAGAACTTGTGTTTCTGCCTCTTCTTCAGTTCCAGAGGAGGCGCTACAGTCACCGTGTGCAATGTTTGGACCGTCAGCTCAATATCTTTGGTTTCTTCAGGATCTGTGAAATCAAGGAAAACTTTTAAACAAACTAGTAAATAATTATAAATGTGTGCTATGCCTTGTAAACCACTGAATAAGAAAATTGAGGCTTTCAGACTTGAAAAGAGTGTATCGAACTGATGACTTGTACTATTTAGCATATTATTGTAGCAGCACTATAAACTGAACAGAAGATTTTCAATGAATTTCATAAATTTATCGAGATACGTGATTTGTATTATCTCGTTTTGCTGCCTTTTATCATAATATGATGGTTGAAAAATTATGTTCGGAACATCGCTTGAAACTACATCTTATTTCCAATTTACATAGATTATGCGTTAAAAGTAAATGAATAATCAAAATCTCATATGCTGTAGGACAAAAATTCCAGAGAAAAATATCTATGCAAGAAAAAACGATCTCAACACGTTGTTTTTGTTTGATAACACAATTTTCAATCACTTGGTGTGTAATAACCGAAATATTTTTCCCGTATAAAACAATGAATCTTGATAAGAAATAAATCAGCATCATAATGCTTCAGTCAAATTCAAAATCGGTTGGTTTGTCAAAAAGTTATGGCAACTTGGGAATAATCAAAAAATCAAGCGACTGGTTCTACTAGAATAATACTGGTTTCACCTTCCCATTTACCTGTGATAGCTTCTACCGGCTTATCAATAGTATCGTGGTCTATCCAGGTAAGTCCCATTTCGACTTTTTCCGCCAAATCTTGCCAGTGTTGTCGGTTTTCCATGGTACCTTCGTAGAGAGGCTGCATCCACGGAAACGTCTCCGACATCACCCTGTATAAAGGCAAGCAAATGACGTCGATGAAGCTCACTTGCATCTGCGGCAGCTCGTCTTTTCGTTCTCTGTCCATTTGGGCCTGAAAGAATCTCCATGAAATATAATATATTGGGCAAACACGATAGAATTTAGTTCTCCGAGATAGGGAACATATGGCGAGGAATATGTTGAACCTGCTGAATGAAATTTCGTAGTTCCAGAATATTCCTGATGAAATGTTCGTACTCACTATAGGTTGTTCTTTCAACTGCATTTTTTCCAAATCGCCCTGATCGAAAAATTCATCTGCTACTAGTTTTGCTACCCTGTGCTGGACATCCCATGGCTTCGCTATAGCGCTGACGTCACAAGCTGTCATCATCATACCAGATAGTACTGAAAAATAAGAGATCACTCGATTATGCAGAAGTCATATAGGTACCTAAGCTAGGTATGACTGGATTTATGGAGCACAATAACTAAAATGATACTTAAAAAGATAGTAGTTATTTTGTCTCAAAATATCACTGTGTATCAACACAGTTATATTCAGAAATAGGTGAAATGGACATTGATATCAAGAATGTTCAATATTCATTCTTCAATATACAGGGTGTTTCAGTTTTTTGTAGCAGGACTTTAACAGCTTGAAGAAGATATTTTTTCAAGATGAAAATCTCATGCAAACATATATGCGTGAAAGCTTCGTTTCCGATTTACAGGGTGTCAGTTTCAGATTTTTTTATGTTTTTTTAATTTTCTCCTACAATTTTCGGAATAATTGATTGAAATTTGGTACACCTAATACACTTCAAAAACTTGATATTTGAGGCTATTGAGTGTTTTTGAATACCTACAGGGTGATAGACTTTCAAGGGTCGTACCCAATTTAACCCTGTAGAACTTTTTTGCGTGCCGACTCTGCTTTCAATGGGCCATAGATTCAGATTATCCTTTCAATTTGGAAACTTTTTGCTCTCATGTAAATTTTCCGAAAACTGTATGGATCTCAAGATAAATGCCATAAAGAAATTACTTGTAATAAAACCGTTATTTCTCAAACACACTTATTCGACATTTCTCGAACATTTTATTGGAAAATAGAATGACCGAAAGCTTCCATACCAAATGAAATACAGTTGCAAAATCAGGTTGAATTTTTTGAACACCATTATAATTGAAACTAGGAAAAACAGAGACAAAATGTTTTTATTTTAAAAAAACTAACTGGATTGCAGAATCTGAAATTGTATTGTAGAAATTTCTAGGACACCCTGTATAACTGAAACTGGTTAAACTTTCGATAGGGACTGTATGATACACGGTCTAGGCTTCTGATGGTTGGGGTTTTGTGAGTTTTAATAATTTGATCTCGTGAACGGCAATTCTAATTTTATCAGTACCCGTAGAAGTGGTTCGGACTCCACTTTTATTTATCTCGAAATCCATATTTTTCGAAATACATACATGGGGCAAAAAGTTTCCAAATTGCAGAGACAATCTGAATCTATGTCCCATAGAAAGCAAAGGCGGCACGCAAAAAAGTTCTACAGGGTTAAATTGGGTACGACCCCTGAAAGTCTATCACCATGTAGGTATTCAAAAACGCTCAATAGCCTCAAATATTGAGTTCTTGAAGTGTATTAGGGGTACCAAATTTCAATCAATTATTCCGAAAATTGTAGGAGAAAATTCAAAAAACATGAAAAAAATCTTAAAGTTTGACACCCCGTAAATCGGAAACGAAGCTCCCACACATATATGTTTGTATGAGATTTTCATCTTAAAAAATGACTTCTTCAAGCTGTTAAAGTCCTGCTGCAAAAAACTGAAACACCCTGTATATTTTTGATAATTGTATCAGATTCACACTTACGGTCTTTTTTATCATCGCTCTGCCAATCAAATTCCCCATTGTCTATCAGTTCGAGGAACCTATTTTTCTTTTTGAAGTACATCGCTAAATCTGTAGATAAAATCGCTGTTTCGACTAAACGCATCACCCTCCTATAGTCATCAGGAGATAATGCCTGAAATCATTATGAAAAACAATTAATAAGTATGTGGAAGAACCCAACAACAACAAACTAAACAGTCTAAGAAACACATTTTTTTGAGTTAAAGTACCAACCCAGCGAGCACAATCATCCCTGGGATGTTTTGAAAATGTTGGCATGAAGATGTTATTTTGAGACGTAATATGCACTGACCAAAGAGGTCTTTGAAGGATATTGAAGTATTGTTTTTGTTCTTCTGTGGCATTCCTTTGATTGCCTATTGGGATGTTTTGGGATGTTTTAGAAATGTAGGCATGAGGATGTTTTTTTGAGGCGTAATATGCACTTCCCAAAGAGGTCTTATAAGGATATTGAAAGTATTGTTTTTGTTTTTTTGTGCCCTTTCTTTGTTTGCCCCACCACAACGTCTCATGCTTACGTCACAATACGATGAATTCTGATTTGTTTTCGATTTTGTTCTTCTTGTTCGGAATTGGCAATCGCGTTTGCAGCGTGTCACGCTTACATCACGCTGCTAACGAACAGAAAGGAATTTGGTGAAGTTTATTGTGTTAGAAGACTCATTTAGTTTGTAATAATGACCATCAGATGCAAGATGTGTTGTTCGGTGCCTCATTGTAATCAATATATAAAAGTACGAATTTATCAATACACAGCTTCTCCGCAGTTGCAAATTTATGCATTGTGGAGAACATTTCAAACATTGGGAAACCCATTTCCAATTATATGTCTGTGTGTAGTATGCACTACTCAGAAACCGATTCAAAAGGTAATTTCATATCAAGAAAATATTTTTATGTTCAATTTTTTCTTTAATGCATTTTTTCATTCAAGGGAAATGGTATCCTAATGCAAAAGTTCATTTTGACAAAAGGCTTCAGAAAAGTACGTCGAAAATGGTTTTTTACAGCGATTTAATGTGCGCAAGACGCGTTGAAAATGTTCTGTTGTGTCCATGAAAAGGCTTTAAAAAGAACTAGGGAGAAGGTCGTTTTGTGACATATCAAGGACATCTCGATAATTGCCGCCTGCGGCGGACATTGGCTGTTCTATAATAGTTCTATTCATGTGTGAACAGAACATCGCAGTGGAGGTTCAATGTCTCGAAATCTCGTACTTTTAACATCTCTGAGATGTTTTTGTACTCGCTGGGTATATAGTACCTGTTTCAGACAGATAGGTGAGACTCGCATATCGTTCCCTACAAAAATGTTTTCCATCGCAATTCTAGGAATATGTGAGCCGTTTTGGCGGATATAAATAGTTTCGTCACAAACAAATCCTAAAGTTGAAAAATCTCGATTTTGTGATGCATCGATGAAATCAGCTCTTCAGGAAGAATCTGGAAATGCAATAAAATACAGGATTTTTTATCTGAAATAACCAGGTTGTTCTACTCTTTGATAGATGCAGGAATATTGCTTTGCTGAAAATATTTCGAATTTAGGAAGCGTATTCTGAAATATAGTGATATAGATAGTGCAAGCTCGTCGTTGCGTACCCTGTATAATTACTCTCTATTTGGCACGGTACCGGCTAGATTATAGTTAAAAAATCAAACGATTGTATGACGTAGGTGAAAACAAAATACGAATTGACACTATTGGCCGCCGGATAAATCATAGGCAAAGGATTACAATATACCATACAATAGGCCGACGTTTGACCGATACGGCTTGGCCAGCAATCTGCCGATCTATCATGTATACTGCGCCAGAAGGCGACCAGGAATTAACCCTACTTCGTCAAACTTCAAACCCACCTACTTGGAATATATTATTGCTGTCTGTATTGAGGATCATGACGCACTGGTCGAAATGGTGATGTTCCATGGTACTGGTAGAGTAGAGCACAGCCAATGGGGAGTCGGTTTTCATCTGGAAGGCATTGTTGGTACCTCTGTGGTCCAGGTCGTGGCACAAACAAGCCACGATGAGGCCCAAGATTTCCAAATCGCTCATGAACCTATAGGAGAATCGAGTCAGAAAGGCTCGGTACCTCAAGATCCTCACTGACCTTTCCATTTTTCCAGTTTTGAACATTGCAAACATCGTTTGGGCGACGTTGAGAGCGTGTCTCCAGTTGTGGTACTTGACTGGTCTGTAGTTCTTTTTGACGCTAAGTACCCATCTACAGAGAACCTTCAACATCACAAAAAATATTGTAACTTTGAACACTCATTGAGGATGAAATGATTTGATTGCAACAGAGGCAAAATAGATGTGAAATTTATTGGTGCATATATGCTTACTTCGTATGGTATGTGGAATTGCTGGACCAAATTGCATTCCAAGAACATCCGTATAGTTGCTTTGCACGTATCGTCATCAGACAGTTCGAAATCGATGAAAGTGAAGCTATACAAGTTGTAGATGTTTGCTGAGGGAATTGGCTCTTTGAGGAGTTTTTCAGTTGCATCATTGCTTGCAGTAGCGTGATACGATAGACATTCCAAGGCCACCTATGAAGGATAATTCAATAGATGAATTGAGGATATTTCTTTCATTAGAAGAGTACAGTAAGCTGGTATTGTCAGGAGGTCATAAGAATTCTTTCGTGGAGGAATCTGTGTACGTTTCTTTCATAAAAACTTGTCTGCACTTTCATGACTAAGTCAGTATGATTTGGCATGCTCTAGAGCACCAATTATGGGAGGAGTTTTTTCTTAAAGAGATGTCCTAAACTTATCCCAAATATAGCAAACACCGTTCTATAATCTCCCATAAAATGAACTATCTCATAAATATTTGGGGTTCATGTTCCAAGAATTATTTTAACAAAATATCTGTACTATATGAAAAAGCATTAAAAGTACTATATCGTCTTACATTTGACACCCCATCAAATCAACTTTCTGAAGAAACAAATGCATTTTCTTTGGAAGAGCACCATCTGATGAATACTCTTAAAATGTCTTTCCATATTATCAACAAATTCATATTGGTGGGGAATTCTCAAATCCATGAACATCATACCAGACAATATGACTTGTTTCATCTTGATGTTGCTAATTCTTCACTTGGCCAAAAAGAGTTCACTCACGAAGCTATCTCAAAATTCAATGAATTACCTGATGATATCAAAAGTTGCACAAATATCACTCAATTCAAAATTTGAGTCATGAATCATATCCTCTTGCACAGAGAATTAAAATATTCTTGTTCTATGTTGTTGTTTTATTATTAATATTTTTGTTAATGGAATATATTTATATTTATATTAGATGAAAATGAAATGTTTATAGCAAAGAATGAAGTAGATATTATTATTATTATCGTTAAGTTGAAGTTTGATCTACAGTCAAAATGACTTACTTTCTGCTTTGCCATCAGCTTGCAAGCGTTCTCATACATCTGGGTGTTGTGGATTCCAAGGCCACAGAAGATGGCGAAGGCTTCAAACAGTGAAACATCACATTCCGTGAAAGGTGCGTTCTTTTCTTTGTTAATCAACTGTGCCACACCTGCAACAAATATTTTCTCTCTGATTGAAGCTTTTGGCTCGATAATTTTCGGGATTTTACCGATCAAAGTCCGCTCTCCATTGAGGATTGGCATACAGAGAATAGTCCTGGCGTTTTCGGCATCTCCCTCATTGTGTTTCTCTTTCAGCCAAGCTCTTACGTCTCCTATGTTCAGAATTTGGCCCGTGGAAGCAGCATAGCCAGCTATCTGAGCTAGTGTGGAGATCGCTAGATCAAAAGACGAAGGTCTGGAACAAGGGTACAAAGATAGTTTTTGCTCTGCGGGTATCATGAAGGAATATTCGTAGAATCTCAGAAACTACTTCACAACCAACATATACACTATATGTATTGTATGGTAAAAGTCCATGGGGGATTTATGGAGGATACCAACACTTGTTCATCCAAGTAATTATAGTTAGAGAGGGCCATGGGCAATTTGCCCTTCATAATTTGTAATACTGTAAATTCTATTGTATAATATCATGTTGCCTTCCTTTTTTTCACTTCCACAAATTTTCTTTCAAAAATATGCTTCTTCAGTTAATAAATTCATGGAGATGACTTAGTGTGTCTTGCTCATCAACATATATTGGTTCATATTCTACTACACACCAACACAATTAGGGGAACGTTCAAAATTAACAGTAAGTTTGACATGAATTTTCGCATGAACCCATCGCTGGATTGAATTTTTGTTTCCAAGAATTATAGCTTGATTCTTCACAAATACATCTGACAAATAACAATCTTCAAACGATTCGTCTCCATATCATATACAGGGATGTAAAGAATGTGGAGGTCACACGACGCGTTATTGAAATCATTGTTGTTTTTCTGGATATTCATTGTTCGTTGAGTTGATGTTATTGTTATTGAATGAAGGCTTTGAGTAAATTACATCTCTTTTTAATCACCTCTGTATATTTTCAAAAATTCTTGACACAATAGACTGATACGTGAAACTGAGAGCAATATTCAACTTGAAGTGGAAATTTCAAAAGAAACAACTCGAGAAATTACATATTTTTGGATCCAATTCGATTTTCGAGGTGACAGAAGGTATTAAGAAGAATCTCCACCATTTCTTTGAAACTCTGTATCATCTTGAATAATGGAGATATCAGTATGAATAAAAGGAGGAAATGTTCGGAAAAGATCAGGCCACAATTTTGTGATACAGACTGGTGTCAATTGTCCTTGATTCACTCCACAGGATATCTTAAAAAATACCAAAAGTCTGTACATTCTTTCCACCTCTGTATATGATATAAAGACGGATCATTCAATGGTGTTTATTCGTCACATATATATTCGTGAAGAATCAAGCTACAATTCTTGAAGAAGAAAAAAAATTAAATCGAGCGATGGGTTCAAGAGAAAATTGATGTCAAACTTAGTATAAAGTTTGCCCGTTCCCCTAATTGTGCCGGTATGTGTATTTTCTAGAATATATTCTCTCTGATACAGACATTTCCGGAAATAATATAGCTATCGTATCTCAATCATGAAGTTCAGGAAATGAAAAATTCAATCTCATATTGAAATTACCGTAATATTCGACAACCTCAGAGAAAAATTCTCCTCTATCTCCTTTTGCCATCTTTAAACAACATTTGACCTGGCAATCTCGAGTTTGGCGAAGATAATGTTTTGAACGATAGCCAAACATTTTCATGTTCATCCACATCGTTCTGGAGCTAGTCCAATGAAAACTCAGCACGATGCCAAATTCATTGATATTGAAAACAAACAGGAAGTGTTATGAAACTGATTAAATTCCGAAGATGGCTCACCACTATCCTAGAGAATACATTCACATGAGTTTTCATGAAGCATTGTCTCCCAGATACTTGAAAGAGATCATGAATTTTGTTAACCATGAAAACTCGTATCTAGTGGTAGGAAAAATTCCTGTTTCACTAGCAGTAGCAAGGAATACGTCACGTACATTTATCCCAAAAGGTTTATTCAGTTTGTCAGCGAAAATACAATAAAAATCTTCAGGACCACACAGCTGGCATGGTTTCCATCACCGAATATTGGTCCAATGCCAGAAACAGGACCCACATAAAACTGGTAACACGTGGGTGGAATATTTAATGAAAACTTTCATGAGAAACTGTCGAAATATATTGTCTTTGTGTGTGTTCAGATCTAATGTAGGGGAGATACCAGGCTACAGATAGAATTCATCATTCCAGATTTTTTGGGATTTTCTCTCCCCGTTTCTATCAAATTAAAATATAAATTTATTCCAATATACGTGTAGTAAGGACAAATCAGATGATTCGCCCCAAAAAATCATCCAATCAGAGTGCCTGAAAAAAATTCACTAGCTTGTCAGTGACAATTTGTATTGAAAAAAGTTTGGAGAAGAGAAATAAAGATATATAGAAAAAATGTCGAATTTTGACGTAGCTTGGGACGTTTCGGGAACGAATCTGTTCCCGTTTTCAACATGAAAAAGGGATTTTTTGTATCGCAAATTCGTATTTGTCCTGACACTTTTGTCACTGACAAGCTATTGAATTTTCCTTTTAGGCTATCTGAAACTTCTCTAATCGCAGTAACATTTTGGGGCAAATCATCTGATTTGTTCTTACTACACGTATATTGAAATGATATTCATATTTTTATTTTATAGAAACGAAGAGAAAAATTTCCAAAAAATCTGGAATAATGAATGTTCCACCTCCTCGATCAACCTACAGACAGTATTCTACAGATAGAAGTTGAGGAAGGTGCATATCTTGAATCAATATCTCCATCAGGTGTACAATCTTTCAACTTCATAGCTCATTCAGGAGTACCTCAAGGATCGAATCTGGGGCCTCTTCTATTCCTCTTATTCATAAATGATATATGCATTTCAATTAAATCAAGCAACCTCTTGATTGCAGATGACATGAACATTCTCACAGAAATTACAGATATTGCAGATTGTTTGCGTCTGCAAAACGATCTGAATATTTTTTTCAAATGGTGTTCTGAAAATAATTCACCCCTGAATATTGAGAAATGCAAAATCATGAGCTATTCTAGAAAAGTTTCTACATTTTTATTTGAATATTTCATCGAAGATGGTAAACTACGCAGGGTAAACGAATGTACAGATCTGGGAGTTATATTTGACAGCAAATTAATATTCAATTTACATATTGAAAAAATTAAATCCAATGCCAATAGGGCTCTAGGTTTCCTCATACGTCATTGTAAAGAATTTATGAATCTTAGAGCTCTTTGTTCTATTTACTACTTCATTGTACGTAGCAAGCTTGAATACTGCAGTGCGGTATGGAACCCAAGCCAAGTTAAACATATACAAGCATTGGAAACAGTACAAAAAAAATGTCAAATTTTTGTTTTTTCAAAAAATATAATGTTTATCCTGAACGTCACTGCGATTACGATTTGCTACTAGAAGAATTTGCATTCGTTAGCTTGAAAAAACGACGTGAAATAGCAGACATGATATTTGCATATAAATTAATAAATAATCAAATAGATTCGGCGTCCCTTTTATCCACACTGAGTTTCAACATACCTCGTATCTCTTCAAGATAAAACCTGACTCTCCGAATCGATGTTCCAAATTCACAACATCACCTCAATAGTCCAATCACATCTATGTGTAGAAGTCTGAATAAAATGTGCCGTCTGTACTCTGTAGATATATTTTTTTCAAATTCAACCCAGTTCAGAAAGCAATTGTACACTCTTATTCCGAACTAGTTATATATTTTCATTTGTTCACCTATATTGGTTCATTGTAATTATTATTCTTATTATAACTATTATTATTATATACTCCTGTAATTGGGCTCCGGCCTGTTGTATGTATTATGTATAAATAAATAAATAAATGAATCAGAAGCAACTCTGAAGTTTGTTGTACCGGGTGAACAACTATATAACACCAACAATCCTTTATCCAACTTTGATCGTCAATATCTTCCGTTAGCGAAAAGCTATCATGTTGTAGTTTTCGTTGGTCTGTTGAGATTTAGTTTCTCCATTTGATCAAGTAATAATATGCATACATAACATTTTTAATTCACGATATCAATAATTGATACTCCAAATCACGCCAACAGCTCTTCTCAGTTGTTCACCTAGTACTTATTCGTATGGTGTGTATTTTCTTTAGTGAGTTTTACCTGGATACTAATGTTTGCGTCCCTCCCTCCCGTAATTCGAAAATGGTAGTGAAAAGGGTTGGTTTTCTGAGACCATTCTCCCTCATGTCTTCAGCTGTCACTGTTCCACTTTCTGCCCTGTTCAAAGGGCCAGGTCTTTGTGCCTGGTTGCTGCTAGGTCTCTCCAAGATACGTTCCAAATGGTTCTGTAAAGAATATTATACAGTGCGGGATCGAAACAAATGTATTTCATGTTCGTAGGTTTTCTCGAGCAAGCGAGCAAAAACGTCACGGTATAATCTGCATGTTTTCATGTTCGTTCAACTATTTAGAAAACTATTCCAGGTACGAATAGTCTGAGAGCCATCGCCAAAAAGATTCTCTGAAATTACTAAGCCTAGTTTTTTGACAGTTTATTACAATGGTTTTGTACACAAACTTACTGCGTTCAGTCAAGCGAAACTGAGAACAGGTGTCCCTGGTATACTATCGAAGTTGTCGTTTCTACCGGGGTAATGCAATGAATTTACTAAGGCTGAAAATCATTATACACATTGTATATTGCATATGAATGAAAGTTATTAAAGTCAGTCAGCTGACTGTGGGGACGGGAGCTGGTCAGTCAGCCCCAATGTATGCAAAAAATAAATGAATTGCAATTCATTTACTAGTCAGTCAGCAAAAAAAGAAATACAAATTTCGCGCGTGCGATCGCCGTTGCAGGCAGCGGCTCGCTCTTTTCCTCATGATTAATCAATGAAATCAATTGATTAGGCCATTTATTGATTATAATTTGATAGAAAATATTGAACACTCAGTATATTATACAGTGTGTATCACTTCTCATGGGAACACCCAACTATTTTCCGTATATTTTGACGTAGAACCATGAAAATTTCAGGAACAATATCTGAAAATGAACTCACTGCACGAAAGGGTTCAACCTAAGTGATATAAACTGCACGTCAGCAGCGATGGAACTACCCATGTTGCTGGAAAATTAAATTAGAGGGGGCAAAATTGACCGGAAATTCCGAATTCGTGTTCAGGATTCTCAAATTCTTATATAAAAAATCAGCCCTGGAAAATTTCAATAGTGGAGAAATCTCAATTTTTCACACCCTGTATCTCTGTAATCATTCCAGCTAGACTCCAAGTGTGATATATCAGTGAAATCAGCTCTATTCTTACAATTTTATGATAGTTTCTAATCATAAATGTATAATGATGCATCGCACTGCATGTAGTGAAAGTTCCGAGGAAAGTTCCCTAATTTGACAACAATATTAATGAAGGGGTAATTCAGTCAAGACGATGAGCAAAAATAGAATATTTGGAATCTCATAAACAACTAACAAATAATGTATTTCCAGTGAACAACATACGAAATTTTCGAAATTAATTTCAACTAGCTTCCATCCACAGACTGTCTTGATCTTTGTCCAATTCCCATTTTGTTTCATCCACCGTTTATTTTCTTATCAGTGTAAATATTTTCCACCTAGAATTAACAGAGCGAAAACAACATATTTTCAAAGAGGTATCTTGTTCTCAAGCAAATATTTGGTGGGATAATATTTGTCCTTTTACTGGCACCGCTGTGTAAGTTTCCATTTATAAAGGTTGTTCTAATTAATAAGAAACACATTTTCCACTTGGTGTACTCTTTGCCATGCAATATCTAAACCCACTGATACTTAATCCAGTAATATAGTTGAGCTCAAACAATGCCTCACTAATTAGAAGTTTCTTCAAAAACTCTTTAAATAATGCACTCTCCAGACTAGAAAACTTACTGATTGAAAAAGTTTCGTTGTCGAAATCCCGGCCGAAACAAAATGCGTACCTAAACGAAAATGAAATTCAAATCGCTAGCTGTTTATTTCCACCTTAATATTCCGAATGAAAAACCCTCTCCAATTTCAAAGTTTCCCGACAATAAAGAAGCAAGTTTCATTCCTATTTTTAACTTGAAATCCGAGCGAAATGAAAAGAAGATAATGGGGAAAGATACAAACTTTAAGAAATGTTAAAATGAGAGTACAGATTTCGTAATAAGAGAAGTATGAATTGTCGTCAACAAAAGAGCTTTCATTACTGAAAATTTCATAACTTCCAGGTATAGAAGGAGGGAAAAAGACAGAGCAGTTGTGAACGATTTATAAACCAGGCTTATTATCATGGATTCCTTTTTATCTTCCTTCCAAAATATTCATTGCGCATACTTAAATATGAACGAGAATTGAATAAATTATATGGTAGGGTCCAAGTATATTATATGGGATTAATCATGTTAAGTTTCGTGATAAGGTAGTTGCTGAAAATGTGATTAGTGTTTGGAGTTTCTTGTTCTACTTACCGCTTCACAACAATCTAGATCGAGAAGGTATACAGCACAACTCTCGCATTTCAGCAAATCTTGGGCTTCTTTCATTATTTTCGTGACTAGACATTCCAAATTATTCTGTTCTTCAAATATGCTCCTTGCCAAATTCAGTAATATCTGCAATTCAAATACATTTTCCCAGAAACAATCTCTCGATATTGAAAAGAATAAGGAAGAAACCATACTTTTTCTCTAGATTAGCACAAACCCTCTCAATGGAAACGAAAATAACAGTATTTAACACAATAGTTCAACCTCATTTTGATTACTGCGCGTCTATATTATTTTCATGGGACCTAAATAAATTGAACAACCTACAAAAGCTGCAAAATCGAGTTATGAGAATAATTTTGAAAGCCAATCGATATACACCCATTGTTGTTATGCCCAATACACAATGGTTCACTCTGTCTCTCAAAGAATTTATTATCTTACAATGGTCTTCATCTTCAGAATACTAAATAACTCAGCACCCTCGTATTTTCAAACATATTTGATATTTCGAAGAGATGTCCATTCATATATCTCACCAGAAATTGATGATTTTCATATCTCTAGAACAAACCGCAAGAACACTATGAGTTATTTGTTTTTCAAAGGTTTCCAGGAGTTTGATCAACAACCTCATACAATGAAAAACAGTCCCATTTTCACTACTTTCAAAAAAATATCGAAATCATAATTAAAAATCACTAAATTCAACACCATCTCTCTCGACAATAGATATTAAGAACTTGTAATCATTGTTGTTCATTGATTTATATTCGGAGTATATGTATATTTACTTTTTTCAACTGCAATTGAATGTATATGTCGGATTTTGTGCATATTTTTACCATAAATAACTAGTCATATATTGTATGACCAAAATTTGTCATTATTCCTCTTTAGCTTTATACACATTATGCCTATTAGTACTTCTCATTCGTAGTTCAAATTTCTTAGATATTATCATTATTAATATTATTTTACATATATTATTATGTCTTTTGGGATGCCTAATTAAATAAAGATCTATCTATCTATCTATAGTTTCTTTGTAACCTTACCTGATTTCTTTTATATTCCAAAACGGATACTTCGAACAACTGAGCATTCTGTATGCCAATACCACAAAAGGTGAGATATCGTTGAAACAATCTGACATCCTTTGCTGTGAATTCTTCAGAATTGTTGATTTTGTTGATAATCTGCGCCACACCAATCACATCCCCCTCGTAGTTACAAATTGGCATACAAAGTATCAGATTCGTCCTGTATCCTGTCCTCAAATCTATCTCGTTGTTGAATCTTGGATCCTGAAAGATTGGACCACCATTCAGAAGGTATTGAAAACAAAAATAGAAACTATACCTTGTATGCATCTTTGATATTGATCAATTTCTTGGTCTGAGCGACTTTTCCAGCTATGCCCACACCAAATGGAATTCTGAGGTCCTCAGATCTGGACAGTTTGATGGCTTCCTCGAAGGAAGTGTCGTGTCTAACGTCGAACAGTTTGGCCAACAGGTAGTTTTCTCCAGCTGTTTTTCTTGCTAGGAAGAGGGAGCCTCGGTCGGCGTGAGTCAGGATGCTGACGTTTTTGAGGATTTTGTAGCAAAGCACATCGATATCGAGCTCATTTGCTACGTCGCGTATGAGTTCCATGAAAAGTTCAGATTCCTAGGGAAAACTAGAGTTACTGGATCGTATTAGTTTGATAAAAGTTCGGACATAGCTGAACTTTTGCCCTTTTCTATATTCTATACAGAGTGTTCCTTAATAATATGCTGTTATTCAAGGGGTCGATTCTTCGACCCATTTCAAGAATAAAACTGCATATGAACATGATAATATGTCGTAAAAGTCCTAACTTCTGAGATACAGGGTGTCGATGTTGAAAATATGCATAGATTATTATTTTTTCGTCCACCCTGTATAGCTTTTTGTGATGGCAGAATGCAGTCTGCTATGTGACAGAATCGGTATACAAATTCCAAAATTTTATACAGTGACTTATTTTGAAATTCGACTTGGACGTTGAGTTTTGCTTCAAAATAGATGAAAAATGGCCCACTCAATCGGGGTCACGTGACTTTCGCTACGTGTCAAAAGTGACATTTTTTCAAATTAATCGCTGAAAGTAGGCTTATTTGTTCGAATATCGAAAAATTTTACTTGAAAAAGTTTAGTCTAGTTTCTAGTTTAGAAAACTAGACGCATATGAAAGCTTGGAGATATTTAAGAATAGTGATAGAGTAATGAATAAGGATAATGGACCTATTCCATATAGTGAAATAAAAATTAAGATTAACATGTGAACTCAACCATGACAAACATTAACTTGACGGTTAGTATTTTCCACAGTTGGGTGAACATATACCTAGTATATAAGCAGCACACTAGAATAGGATATTTAGTTTTGATCTTCTCCTGGAGATGCTAACATAGTTAGCGAAACACGTGTCGAGGAGTTAAAAAATCGGTTTGTTTAGTGGTAAAACAGTGTAGTGTATTATCGTGTCAAAGGTTCCAGTCTTCGATATAACTAGAGACCATGATTCCGATTCATAGAGAAAACATGCATTCTATCAAAATGGGTTGACTCGTTGAACATTAGTGAGAGGATGTTAAGCAGAATTTGTAATTATTGCTGTAGATATTCACCTCCAAAGAACCATAATCGCGACCAGGACGGACATTTTGTAGTTGATGGTCATTGTTGCTGGATGGAGACGCTGCCAGCCACAAATGGAAAATTTCAGATGAGATATTCGAGTTTTTTGCTGGCTTCGCCTGTTGTGGTTTTAATGCGTTCTGGACTCTGTTTTTCAGGTCTTGGGAGGCATAGTCTCTCAACCACCTGTGAAATAAGTTAATCATATCAATACCTAACCTGCAATATAGTTGATACTTTACAGAAATTTAAAGTACCAATACATTATCGGTTATCTTCACAGTTTCCTCAAATCCGTAGTTGTCACACTTTTCTTATGATTTCTATGTCAAACCTTCAGTTCAAGAAATTGAAAGCAGTCTTTCAATTCACGCAAACTTACATCAACAATATCATATACTTCCACCGAATTGATTAAAGTTAGAGTTCATTTGATTCTATCATCGTGCTCAGTGGATAAGAAGACAATATAGGTACTAATCACCAACTTTCTTCCAGGAAAAACTCAGCACAAACAACAATGTTGTGGTATCCTTCTAACGTACGAACTCAAAGTAGCATTTCGTTATCTCCAACCTTCCTCACATGGTACTGTGCTTTGAAGTGTTGAGTATTTTTTGAAAGAAATCATGATCTGCAACTGAGTCTACAACACTTCGGAAATAAACTTCCTCACATGAAAAAAATATATCCTTTGACCCAGAGTATTTGTTTGTTGTTGGCAACTAGATAATGGTATTCTCGTCACGTACGAACCATCAGCTATATTTCATAGTTTTAAAGACCCACTTCTCGACTAATACTTCTATCTATACTACACCTGCATTGAAAGCAAGTTTATTTTGAGTCTTTAGCAATATGAATACTACAATCAGCTCACCAAGAAAATGTCTTAAAAGAGTATCGATTCAGAGTTGTATTCTTCTCTAGGAAAATACCCATCACAGGCAACGATGTTTTTGTTGTACTTTAATGACACATGAACTATTGGAGTATGGAATTTCTGCAAACAGAAACGAGCCCCTTCTGAGACACCCACCTCTCGAGAAATCATGTTTAACCGATGAGAATTATTCCAGAGTTGTATTCTTCTCTAGGAAAAAAACTCATAAAAGGCAACGATGTATCCGTTTCAAAGTCGTGTACTTCTATGACACACGATATCATGTTGGAACACTGAAAAGTTCCTAGCCCGCCGATCCCGTGCAGAGGCTCTGAACCCTTCTGAGACGGGTTCTGAGGCGGCGAAGCCATGAAGCGGAGCATCGCTCGCTGAGACGAGTGACTTCTTCCAATTATGATCTACAGCACTACGAAAGAATATTTCATGCAGGAAAAACCTTCTTCGATCCGTATTGGTCCCCAGAATGGTACTCTGCTTCTGATGAAAACTCAACACATTCGAGAATAGCTAGTTTATCATGGTAACTAGGTAATTGTCGTAACGTAGGAACCATCAGCTGAAATAATCTTAGGAATTAATGAGGATGTTGGCTACCCCTGTGCCTAACATATCCTGACGTTCTAAGACACCCAACTCTAGAGAAAGCATGTACAATTTGAAGCTAGAACACTACACTTAGCAAACGAAGACATTTTTTTCAATAGGGATTGGTCCAGATTGGGAAAACTCACCAGAGGCAATGATGTGTTTGTTTCAAAGTCGTACTTTTATGACAAATGACCTTAGAGTCCCTAATATATCCTGGAGTTCTTAGTCTAAGATCCGAACCTAAGTCGACCTTCACCGAGCTGATAATAGAACGAAATATATTTTATCATGAATTTAGTATATTAAAAAACATATTAAAAATGGGTTGCCTAAAAAAATCCTGGGCAGACTATTTTTAATTATTTTTCGAAAAATTATTTTTAATTAAATGTTGCAACATCAGGATAATAAAAAAATTGTGTCCTGACTGAAAGTATGAAACGTATAGAATGTGCAGCCGTTGGGGTGTCTACTATTTACCTGGGCGAACTACTGGGTTGTCAGGTAAACACAGGTATATCGATGCCAGTTACTTTCACTGGATTGGATAATTTAAAAAAATGTATATCATCATAAGCGCTGTTTAATTGCGAACACGTTGATATAGGGTTGTCTGCGAAAATTCCGGTCCGATTAGGGGTTTTTAATTTCAACGCGCGTGGAAGTGTGTGACAGAGAGATCCGAGGTAAGTATACTGTGTGATAATAAAGGACCCAACATCGCAGTCGCTTGTGATGGGACCCTGAATAGTAGAAAGTGTGCGAAGTCAAATCCTGAAAACTATGGTTGGCATTTTGATGATTTCTTAAAACCAACAGGTTTTATCGGAGATCAAACTCCTTTGAAAATCCAGGACATTGTCGAAATGGAAGCAAATGAGGAAGAATCTAATGAATCAGACGAATTCGAGAGTCAAAATGATACTTCTGATGAATCAGATATTGAATAGAAAATATTTATTAGAATTTATTTTTCATTAATATTATTTTTGTATTTATACTGTTTTTTGATAAAATTTCAAATCGTAATACAAGATGTCTAGTCTATCTTTTTTGTTATTTCTTAATTTAAATTTTTGGCGGTCCACTTTGTTTCTATTTCCAGAAAGAGCAAAAAAATTTCAAAGTAAGTATTTGATATTTTTATTGTCTATTATAGATTATAGATATATCATTATGGTTATAACGCAATATACTGATATTATATTGTTTTTATATATTAGTATTATATTAAATATATTTAATTATTATGTAATTAATTAATTATTTTTTTTTGCTACTGAAATATCAGTTGCTCCAAAATAACACGCACTGTTTACTATATGAAGGGTAGTAGACGTACCTCTACCCTCCATAGTTTACACACCGAGCATGCGCACTTTCTACTATTCAGGGTCCCATCACAAGCGACTGCGATGTTGGGTCCTTTATTATCACACAGTATACTTACCTCGGATCTCTCTGTCACACACTTCCACGCGCGTTGAAATTAAAAACCCCTAATCGGACCGGAATTTTCGCAGACAACCCTATATCAACGTGTTCGCAATTAAACAGCGCTTATGATGATATACATTTTTTTAAATTATCCAATCCAGTGAAAGTAACTGGCATCGATATACCTGTGTTTACCTGACAACCCAGTAGTTCGCCCAGGTAAATAGTAGACACCCCAACGGCTGCACATTCTATACGTTTCATACTTTCAGTCAGGACACAATTTTTTTATTATCCTGATGTTGCAACATTTAATTAAAAATAATTTTTCGAAAAATAATTAAAAATAGTCTGCCCAGGATTTTTTTAGGCAACCCATTTTTAATATGTTTTCTAATATACTAAATTCATGATAAAATATATTTCGTTCTATT
The DNA here is from genome assembly GCA_918026855.4 of Phaedon cochleariae. Taxonomy (NCBI): domain Eukaryota; kingdom Metazoa; phylum Arthropoda; class Insecta; order Coleoptera; family Chrysomelidae; genus Phaedon; species Phaedon cochleariae. The sequence goes on from OU896721.1 coordinate 32,802,607, forward strand.
ATCAGCTCGGTGAAGGTCGACTTAGGTTCGGATCTTCTACTATCTAGTACATCTATTTCTAGACTGCTATAATCACAAGTCTTATAAGACAAATATTTTTCTCTGGAGGATTCATTTCATTATCTAGGAAAAACTCAACACAACACTTCGGAAAAAACTTCTTCAAGCAAAAATATTCAACTATAGCATATGAACCATCAGCTATACTTTATAGTTTTATATAGACCTACTTCTCGACTTACAGTCTTACTACACCTGCATTGGAAACATGTTTATTTCGAAGTGATGGTAAGCAATATGAATAACACTCTTAGCACACGAAGAGGATGTCCAGAGCTGTATTATTCTCGAGGAAAAAACCTCAGAAGAAGAACGGTGTGTTTGTTGAACTATCCTATATATTGAAATATTGAAGTTCCTGCAAACAGGAACAAATTCCTGAGATATCCTGACGTTCTAAAGACACCCACCTCTCGACTGCCACCTGATTCTCCTCTAACCACCTCCCGATCCCGTGCAGAGGCTCTGAACCCTTCTGAGACGGGTTCTGAGGCGGCGAAGCCATAATACCGGAGCATCGCTCGCTAAGACGCGTTGCGCAGCGAGGCCGGATCAACGCTTGGTCGCGGCGTCATCCTTCGACTGACGGTCCTGCTGCTCCTGAAAGTCCTGCGGCTGGCCATCCTGCGAGGTATTGATTTTTGGCGGGAGGCGCGCGAAAGCGGGCGGAAGTCAACTGGGCTAGAGGGGCAGCAGGAAACTGAAGTTCTCATCGAGGTGGCTAGGTGGCTAGATAGATTATACCGGGTGTCCCAGAGCTTTCAGGCTAGCAGATATAGAATGATGATTATGTGACAGTCACAAACCATATGGTGAAAGTCAGTTGCTTACATTCAACATTTGTATATACTAACACTCGTAAATTTACTATACAGCAATACTAAAACATTTATTGCACCGCAAATTGCCACGACAAATATTCATCTAGCTTATAAAAACTCTGTTCTATCAAAAGGACTTCGAATTATATTTGAATGATTGTTTTGTTGAGTAGTTTTCCACATTTGAAGGAAGAGCATTGTATAATATTCTAGGATCCATATGATTTTGTTTGTTCCTCACATATATTTCATCGTTATTGTCAAATACTAGCATTCTGAACTCTGATATGACTAGACATGGTGATGTTGATATTTTCAGTCTCTTGAATATATCTTTGCATGAATCAATCTGTGAAAGTCTCGTCATTGATAGTAAAATTCGTTTTTGTGCCACGAAGATATCTTTTGCTAGGGTAGATAAACTCCAAAATATTACATCCTATCGTAGCCTACTCTCAACTTGTGCATAGTAGAGCTGTATCAGTTGATCAATATTGAGTATATGCTGCAAATTTTTAAATCGAAAGGATATCGAATTCAACTTTGAGATAAGGTAATGGGAGTGAGCCTTCCAATTGAGATTTTTAGCAATTAGCAATCCTAAAAAAAATGTTCCATTCGAATTGGTTGAGATCGATGGACATTCTTTTTGGATAAGATGAAACCTCAGTGCTTGCGTTCTCGAAGTATTTAGAAACAAATAATTTGCTGAGAACCATTTATTCAGTGAAATCAACACCTTATTGCATTTATTACGCAAGAAAGAGTCCATTTTTTCGGATATGATTAACGACGTGTCATCAGCGTACATTGTGAAGGATGCAGGTACAGAAAGTTTATGCGAGTCATTAATATAAAACAGGCACAGGATTGGCCCCAATATGGACCCCTGAGGGACACCAATGTCTGTTTCACTTTGCTGTGAGAAATGATTGTTGATTGGTACATATTGTGTACGTTTGAGTATGAATGATTTTATCCAATCTAAAGGACAGCCTCTAACTCCATGCTTATACAGCTTTTCCAGTAGTATGTCGTAATTGATATATACAGTCAAATGCCTTACTTAGGTCACAGAAGATGCGAACAGGGCATTCTCCTGCCTCAATATATTCTATTATTTTTTGATAATAGGAAAACACCGATGTCTTTGTAGATTTTTTGTTCAAATATCCATATTGTTTTCTCCAAATTATATCATATTCTTGACAAAATGACATTTATCTACCTAAGAAACAATACTCGAATACTTTAGAGAAAGTTGATGGTACTGTAACTGGTCTGTAATTTTCAAGGCTCTGACGACAGTTCTTTTTATACACTAACGCTAATACACTCGTAATATAACCGAAAATTATCAGTAGTCCATAGTGATATCCTTTCGTTCTAAACTGATATATTTCACTTGAAATGAACTGAATCAGTTAACATGCATGTCATTTACAAAGTCTTTCGAAAATACTCATATCAACTAATTTAGTTCTTCGGGAATCTCTGCTATCATCCCTTCACTAGCAATACCAATCAGACGAACTAGACAAGCCCAGTCAGCACATCCTCTCGTTGTCAACCTCAAAAGATGTCGAACAGCACTTTATCAAGACTCCTTCATCCATAGAACGGCTAGGCTCTGGAATTCATTGCCTATGGAAGTATTCCCAACAACATATAATCTCCAAAAATTCAAAAAAAATTCCAATACCTTCCTCCTGTCCCTATCCTCCATAGGAAAGCACGATGTTCTTTGAACATTATAGGGATTCCCTCTCGTGCGCTCCAAGCGATAAAAAAAAAGTTCTAGTGAAATATTTCGGTTAGTCCAGATTGAAAGAATATCACTTTTATGAAGTGGTCATAGAAACAAGTGGAGCATTATTGTCGTTGTTCGAGATGCGATAACTTTTTTGAAAATAATTGACAATCGGATTGAACAAAAAATTCGTACTTTCTGTTCGAAATTAATTTTTCCAATCTTTTCGAAGTTCATCAGTTATCGCATACCAAGTGGTAAGTGGTCAAAAATAGTGTTGAGGAATTCCCGGCGCTTGTTTTCCAGAAATTTTTAAACCTTTCTGCAAATCATATCCATCAAATTTTCAAGTCAATATCTCGAGATGATTTTGGAATTGTCGATCTTCCATACAAGGATATCAAATATCGATGTTCTTCAATATCTTTTTTTTTGCATTTCGCATTCACAAAAGTTCATGTGACATTCAATCCATACTGTTCTTAAATACAATCGAATTCATTCCTAGAGATGATATCTACCTCAAAAGCAGCTCCGAGATTTTGCCATTAACAAAATGAGCGTTTTTCAAATGATTCGTGAAATTTTGTGAAATCGCCTGTTCATATTATTGATACTGCGACAACCAAGTGCTCGTGAAATCTTGAATCCTTCATTCAGATCAATTGCCTAAGTCAACATTTCGGAACATTTTGGGTACCTACTTTGAAATTATCAAGTACCATACATAAATTCTTGAAGGAATAGTGATCTTCAGAAACTATTGAGTTGGTATCAAATTGAGAAATTACTATGGTAGGTACTCGTGTTCCTCATCGTTCGGAAAAAGTATCCGTGATGAGAAGATTCTGAGAAAATTATTACGTCTCAATCATTTCAACACTCAATATAACATCCCATCATGATAGATCTACAAAGCTTGTGACCGAGCTAGTAACTGAATCGCATCTGAATTGTGACAACTGTCATAATCTTACAACAATCAGTCTGATGGTTAGAATGAACCTGGAAATGGTTATCTAATAAGAGCTGCAGTTGTCCTTCACTCAGGTTGGTAATAATTATTGTTCATTTATTATATGAAGCAGGTAGTCAAAAAAACAAGTAGTGCTTCTCAATTTTTCATTGATTTCCAAGCTTTCATGACTTCTCATCGAGCGACAGCGAGGGCTATAAACACGGACATAATAGGCAAGTTGCCTTTTAGACATATCTATATAGTCAATTCGGTATTCATTAATGATTTTGAATTCATTTTGGCAAATTATATAAATCACTGGTGCAGAAAGATCGAATGATAGAATAGGTACTAGAAAGTACTGGAAACGTAGTGAAATTACTTTACCGCCTGATCACCTACTTTAGCGCCCGCCGGACCACTTTACCGCCCGCTGTACTCCTTCACCACCCTAAGGAGCTGAAGTGCTACTTTACGCCCGTGAATCCGGCTGTAAAGTGGCACTTCACGCCCAGTCGTGCATAAATGAATTTTGTCTGGTATCACATATAATTTTACGAATTCTCAAAGTCAATATTGATATTGAGAATCTGTCAACAGAATTGAGAATTTTTGATCAGTTGATAGCAATGACATTATTTGAATTCTGAGTCTATTCATCGTTATATTCCAACTAAATTATAGTGCTGATTCACTCACTCCACGTTAATATTTTTCCATTATACAAGGTGATTCAGGTTTCAAGATACAAACTGAAATGGGTGATAGATCTCATCATTGTGATCAAAAATGTGTTTATGAACATGAGTCTGATCTCGATCAGCAGCGGAGCTACAGGGGGTTTAAATTCAATAATTTTTTTCTAATAATTAAAATATATCTCGTACACTTCTGAAGACTTCGATTCGAAATTTGGTGTGGTAAATACTTCCTATAGGAGATCATCATTCGAAGCATGTTGAAGATTTTTTATATCTGATATCAGTTAACTTATTTGTGGAAATGTGGATAGAACTAGATGAATCTCAGCCAGTGGCTCAACTCGAGTACATTTCATAGCATTTTCAAGGAATTTTGTACAAGAATGAGATTTCAGCGAACATAGGGCCAAATTAACATGTTGCAGAACGTATATGCTTATTTATATTGAAAATGGTTCGTTTCTCGAAAAAAATTGGGAGCGAACAGAGCCTCTAAATCAAATGAACTACCCAAGTTGATAAGTGATAGATATCAGAGGCATACTACTAAGAAGATTGGGAGGGATAAAGAAACCTCTACCCCTAAAAACATAACCCTGAAGATATAAAAATCTTCAAAATCCTAGAAACGATTATCCTTCAGGAACTGTTAACCTTTTCAAATTCCAAATCGATATCTCCAGAGGTGAGCAAGATTAATAATAAATAATAGAAAAAAACAATTTTAACTTCGACCCCCTGTAGCTCAACTTCTGATCGAGATCGGACTCATGTTCATACGAACTTTTTTAATTATGATGATGAGATCTATCACCAATTTTAGTTTGTTACTTAAAACCTGATTCACCCTGTAAGTATACTGGTACGTACTAATCTCGAAACTGTCCCGAGATGATATTCTCCCCAAAGCCAAAGTATTATAAGAAGATGTTAGAAGAGATTCACCTGAGATTCTTTCTGAAAACTTCCCTACAATCGGATTCCATGAATACATAATCATTTTTCTTTCACACCCACATCTATGAAAAGAACAATAGTCATGTAATAACAGAGGTAAAATTCTTAGGCCACAGCTTTCCAGATATGTATTTTGGGAAATTGCTCATACAGTCCATGTTAATTGATCTACGGGGCCGGATTTCATTACCCAACCGCATAATAAATTTGATTACTTATCCGTATAATAAAATGAACCATTACAGGTCTAATAGCTTTCACGTTACCCATAAGAAATGAAAACAATTGCATCATCGTTGAGCGTACGTTGGGAATGCAAATGGGACATTAAAAAATCAGTGTTTCCATGATTCCACGACCTCGAAACAATTGAATGGTACGCACATACTTCGTTGCCAAAATTGGAATATCATCATCATGAATCTTGCATTAAAATTAGGTTATCAAGATGATATCCCGAGTCAGAACGTCATATCACCATGACAACTTTGACATATTTCCCTTTCTTCAAGTAGTCAAATGTTTACCAGTCTGCTCCGGAAATAGAGCCGAAATGGTACTCGTATCTAGAGCAGCTAACCTGAAAAAAACAGTTCCTAGATGTTACAGCATTCTTACATGCAATGCTGGTTCAGCGGTGAATACCGAGAGATCTAAGAAAAAAGAAGCATTCAATGAATGTGGCAAGTATATTCTCAGAGTATGTCAAATATATATCCAACCCTCGTATCTACAGGTGATCTTCAGCCTAAGCTCCAAACAATCAGTTTTTTTTTTTCACACTGCGATGTGATATACCTACCTATTGGCCCTATTAGTTTATAGAAGAAAAAGCATTAAAAGTCTCAAAGTCTGATGTCGACCACGATAAAAAAGAGTCAGAGAGTCGATATACCAACCTCGGCATTACATATTGAGAGCATAAAAGTTAAATCGAAAGCCTAGGTCGAATTTTAGAATATCAGTCCTGAATTTGAAATAGGTTTGAATCTGGAAAAAGTCTAGTAAAACCAGATCAGAATTGAAATAATAAAGAAACACATTGGCACAATTTATCAAAAAATTCTCTCACGTGAGATTCATCGTAGCTTCCATTTGCATTTTGCATAACCCAATCAATTTGACCACTTTGAGAAATATGGATGATGGTTTCGACGATTTACTTATTAGTTTAGTTCATGCTTAATGGAGCCTAGCGTGACCTTTTCTGAGGCCTCTGGCTGTATCGTTGACCGATAATTTGTACAAAATCAATCTCAATCGTATTTCCTTGGCAAAGCACTTAAGCAAACATTGTGCTCCATACCTTTCAGCATGAGAATTCTAGCTGAATATAAACGGGAAGACAGAAATAGCCTTTCAGTCTTTTCATTATCATGGCTATGGCAGACTTGTGGAGGCAAACGTAAGAGAAAGCTGACGAGCCATTTAACAATTGTATCTCAAGGTCAACAAACTGAACTGAATAAACACAAACATTCCACTATCAAGATATGATGTATGCATTTCCTCTTGCATTTATGTTTTTTCAATTGCATTAGACAGTGTGAAGATGAGTCCGATTCTGATCGTACACGGTGGTGCAGGGTCCATTCCGGATTCTAGAGTCTCGGAGAAGATTATTGGGGTGAAAAAATCTGTGGAAATTGGATATGAAGTTCTGAAGAATGGGGGTAGTGCGCTGGATGCTGTGGAGGCTGCAGTGAGATTCATGGAGGATGATGAATCGTTCAATGCTGGTGAGTTTTGAAATAAGAAATAGTATTGACTTCCAAAGTCAGTTCATACTGATGGTATCCTAGACTGACGTTAGCGCTGTTATTAAACTTCAGATGACAAGAGATACAATTCACAAAAAAATACGATTCTTGTCAAGCCATTCCATCGAACAATTTTGCCTAATGCACTGGCCCAGAAAATGCATGCCAGAATTTGCCAGAACATCAAAATGTCTTTAAAAATTAATGAGCCAGTACCAATAGGAGACACTGGCCGTCATCCGGTTTCAAATCGAACTCTTCCCACCGAGCTACTATAATCTTTCTTGAAATGAGGGGTGTACGGAATTTATTTGCTATTAACCTTCGAAGAGTTATATTTCATTGATGACTATAATCATCATCATAACAGATATATTCAGAAGAGAAATAAGGAAAAACATCCGATTCTCTGAATGACTACCGAATTTCTGTCACACCTATTTCATGAGTCAAGACTTCCCAATTTTTTTTTATAGCCGAATTTAATGACCTTCATGATTATATTCAAATGCAATGAATAAACATACATACATATACAGTGTCATTCATAAAGTCGGCATCATATGGGAAATTTTTTTATTTTTATTGATGATGATTTTGAAATTCGAGTTGGACGTTAAGTTTTGCTTCAAAAAAGATTTGAAATGGCCTACTCAATCGGAGTCACGTGACTTTCGCTACATGTCAAAAGTGACATTTTTTCAAATTTATCGCTGAAAGTAGGCTTATTTCTAGTTCTAATACATTTTTTAGATTTCGATATTTTTTAAAAATTTTCGATATTTCTGTAATATTAAAAAAATTGTAAATTCGATGAAACTACTTCATACCAGTAGTTTCATCATGCTACTAACTTTCAATTACTAATTATCACTAATTATCGACAGAAATATGATTTTCTTCAGAAAATGATAATCTCCGCTTCAAAATTCTGTTTGATGCAAACATTTAGGAACGAAATTCATTTGAATTTATTATTTCAGTACTGAAAAGATCAGTTTAAATGAATTTCGTTTCGAAATACTTGACGATATATCAAATTTGCATCAAACATACTTAACAGAATTTGGAAGCGGGTATTATCATTTTCTGAAGAAAATCATGTTTCTGTCCATAATCAGTGATGATAAGTAATTGAAAGTAAGTATAGCATGAAAAAGCTACTGGTATGGAGTAGTTTCGTGGAATTAACAATTCATCAAATATAACAGAAATTTCTAAAAATTAAAAAAAAATCAAAATCTAAAAGTTGCAATAAAAAGATCAAATTCGAAAAGCATGTGTAAAATTGAAATAGAAACCACTTTTTCAAGTGAACTTTTTCGATATTCGAACAAATAAGCCTACTTTCAGCGATTAATTTAAAAAAATGTCACTTTTGACATGTAGCGAATGTCACGTGACCCCGATCGAGTAGGCCATTTTTCATCTTTTTTGAAGCAAAACTTAACGTCCAACTCGAATTTCAAAATAAGTCATTAATAAAAGTTTTTCCCATATGATGCCGACTTTATGAATGACACTGTATATTAGTAGTAGTAGTAGTAGTAGTAGTAGTAGTAGTAGTGGTAGCAGTAGTAGTAGTAGTAGTAGTTCCGGCCCGGTGGTCGAGAGCGCGAAGGCGCTGAGTTTGTATGGGGACTCCCACCGAGGCATGGGTTCGAATCCCAGTTAGGCCATGGATGTTTGTGAATGTTTGCTTTCCTAACTCCGCACAAGTTTCGACTCATGGGGCGTTGGATCCAGTGTTGTGTCCAACGAGGAAATGCAATTGAAAAAAAATGAACTGAAAAGTAGCATATGTTCTTTGATGGTGAGTATGTACACACCAACTGGCCATCGACCTTACGAGAGGTCCTTCAGCCATGCTTTGTTACTGACTCCATATGCCATTTTAGGAGTAACACTGTTAATTGGAATGCAACAGTGAATCGTCCGGAATCATCTCCGGCCGAGGCTCCTATATAGGTAGTATTTTTCACGTCGTAAAGTGGCTTTTCATTGTCAAGGTAGATTTCATCATGATTTTATCAACTAGGTACCTTCCAATTCACAGCATGGGCAACGATTTTATCTATAGCTATCAATGATTTTTCGCTATGTGATATTCGCAAATGCGGAAAGAGAAGGATATATAATACTATCAATTCCTCAATGTATATTCGGAGCAATGAGTAGTCTCACCAATACTTATATGAATTTGAACATCTTTTCTGGATTGAATAGTATCTTACAGCTCATAGACATACTGATTGCTAACATTTCTGTATTTCTGAATTGATCAGTGAAGATTCGGAATTTTTTTGTTATATACCACAGGTAGTATAGAGAAAATAATATATATAACACTTTCATGATACTTTCTTTACTTCCTGGGTACCTATACTGATATTTTTCTACTATAATTTTTTACAAATGACTATACGTATATTTTGTAGTATACCCGACCTTGCAGTTTGAATTATACTTTAAGGATATGGATCAGTTTTGAATCTAGATGGAGAAGTTGAAATGGACGCCAGTATAATGGTAGGATCGAATCTGAAAGCTGGAGCTGTAACTGTCGTCAAAGATGTCAAGCATCCCATAAGGTAGTACCTACTGCTAGATCTCACCCAAATTATATTTTCTATCTTAAAAGATATCTTTTTACTGTTTTCTAGTCTTGCTAGAATGGTCATGGAAAAAACACCACACCTTTTATTAGCAGGAGCTGGAGCGAATAAGTTTGCTAAAGAACAAGGAGTACCAGCTCTAACTCCTGGTAGTCTAGTAAGTCCGAGTGCAGAGATGGCTCTTCAGCATTTCAAGAAGAAAGGTGGAGATTTGACAGAAATAGGACACAAAGTAAGAACAAGAGCCGGCTGGAAATTTCAACTGTCATCTGATAACGAAATGATATATCATGTCCAAAAGGCATATAAAAACATTGTATATTTCATCGAACAGCACCTGTGCCAATCATGCCTCGCTATCGATGCTGAGATGAGAATTATGCTATTCGATACCAATAATTGAATGTTAGATCTCAAAACATCGCTTGTACCACCCCGTAATCCGAGTCAAATCCACAACACAGAGTCCGGTCTTGGTCTTGAAAAAAAGGAATAATGAACTAATATCTACTCAATATTTAGACGAATCTGATGGAAAATGTTATGGCATTTTATTTCAGTTATTGATTTGTCATGTGGTAGGTTTTTAGTTTTTGTTTACTCAAAATCCGAAATATATAAATTCAGTTTTGCAGTTTCAGAGTTTAAAACAAATAGGTGTATGTTGTAAGGTTTTTTTTATGTTTTGGTTTCTGGTTGGGGGTGTCGCGATGCCTTCACGTATGTTATCTTGGCGTGATCACGACTTTGGGGTTTTGTTGTTGTAATTGTTTGTTGATTTGTAGAAGGATGCACTTATTGGAAAGTGATCTTGTTTGTAAATAAATGGACTGTATTTTTATTGTAGAAGGCTCAAAGAGCGTATTTATTAGAAGTAAAATATCGTCTGTAATGTCAGACTCTTCAACCAAGACTGTCGACTACTGTCTTCTCTCGTGCCTCTCAAGAAACTATATATTTTTACAATGCCTGTCAAACAATACCTAACACTCAAAACTCAAGGGTCGGTCTTATGAATGGGGTTGGCGTGACTAATAATAAAATATGGAAGCAATAAAATGCCCAGTGCCGGGCCGTGAAAACTGAACATAGCCGCCCCCTTTGAAAGATCTGACTTTCAAAAAAATCAATGTACAGAATATTTTACAAAAATATACAAGATAGACAAAGAGAATATACAGAATAATAACTAGATATGCGATATATATATACATAAAATATTAACTCGAAAATTAATTGAGTCCAAATAGGTACTAGTAGGTAATTAAAACTAATATCATGATTTCTTATCAATTATTGTCTCTTCAATCTCACTTTTGTCAATAGGTAACAAACAAATTTTTGTTATTGCCCGTTTCAAAACACCGTTAGCAGTTTTTAACGAAACCACTCTCACTAATTTATCCGCTCCTGGATGAACTTCTATTATTCGTCCCATCTTCCAATACTGCGGAAAGGCATTTTCATCAACCATGATGACTAAACGCCCGATCAAATCCTCAGGTGTCGTACCGAAACGCCACTTGGTTCGCTGTTGAAGTGTATTCAAGTAATGTTTGGACCATTTTGTCCAGAACTGCTGAATCAGTGCTCTCAAACATTTGTATCGAGATACATGACTCGATACCGTAGATGATACTGGATTTTCTGGTGGTGCCGTAAGTGGTGTACCAATCAAAAAATGTCCTGGTGTCAAGGCTTGCAGATCCTCTGGATCCTCAGTGAGGGGGTATATGGGACGGGAATTGAGAATGGATTCTATTTGGGTTAACAATGTATAAAACTCTTCATAACTTAAATGAATATTATGAACAATTCGCTTAATGTGGTACTTAGTTGAGCGTACGGCGCTTTCCCACAAACCTCCGTGGTGTGGGGAGCGCGCAGGTATAAACCGCCACGTAATTTTAGAATCTGCCAAATAACTTTGGAATTCAGACCTTCGAACAATATTAAACATATCCAGCAAATGTTTATTTGCTCCAACAAAATTTTTTGCATTATCCGAGTAAATATTACTGCAGATACCTCGCCTAGCTACGAAACGTTTAAATGCATTTAGAAATGATTCGGTAGTTAGGTCACTGACCAACTCCAAATGCACGGCTTTAGATGAAAAACAGACGAATAAGCAAATATATGCCTTCACCAACTTTCTATTCCGTAATTTGGTGTCCTTTATTAAATAAGGGCCTGCATAGTCAATACCGCAAGTCGAGAAGGGTCGTGATGGAGTTACACGTGTTGCTGGTAATTGTCCCATGAGTTGGGTCATAAATTTAGGTTTCACTTTGAAACAAGTAACACAAGTGTTCAATATTCGTCTAACCGTTTGCCTACCATTGATGGGCCAATATAAATTTCTAACATTTGCTAGGACCAATTGACAACCAGCGTGTAAATTTTTATTGTGCTCATATTTTACAACAAGGCTTGTAAAATGATGTTTGCTAGGAATTATTATGGGGTGCCTTTTGTCAAATTCTAACTGTGAATGTTTTAAACGACCGCCTACTCTCATAATTCCGTCCTCATCTGTGAAGGGGTTCAGATTGTAAAGTTTACTTTCTTTCGATACATTTTTATTTTTTGACAAAGCTTGCAATTCGTCATGAAATTCTCGCCTTTGAATAAGTTTTACTATACTTTTAATACTCGCCTCTATCTCATTCACCTTTAAATTTCCGGTAATTCTGTTTTTACGAGAAACTAATAATGCGTTGTGCCTAAAACGAAGAATATACGCTACTACATGGATTAATTTAATATATGATGAATATTTACATATGATATCGTCCTCAATTATTTGTGTTGCTACCAACACAACACGCTTCATTTCACTTGTGTCGGTTGAATTTATAGGGGGGCTCGGCCAAAATTGACAATCTAATTGAAGAAATGAAGGGCCGCTCCACCATATAGAACAATTGTTCAGTTTAGCGGGATAACACCCTCTGGATATTAAGTCTGCAGGATTCATATCAGTCGGTACATACTTCCATTCGTGATTTTTTGTTAATTTCTGAATCTGCGATATCCTATTAGAAACGAAAGTATTATAATTACTGGGATCCGCTGAAACCCATTTTAATACTATGGTCGAGTCCGTCCAAAAGTATATGTCATTTATGGTTAATTTGAGGGATTGTAGCGCCCTCTTACATAATTGTCCCGATATAAGAGCTCCACATAGCTCCAAACGGGGAAGCGATATTGTTTTCAATGGTGCTACCTTAGATTTGGCGCATATTAATCTAACCAAAGTTTCTCCTACATTATTACGACTAAGTAAATAAATGCATGCTCCATACGCGCCCTGTGAACTATCACTGAAGCAATGCATTTCTATTTTATTATAATTATCCACTAAAATTCGACGAGTTATTCTTAAATTATTGATATCAGGTAATGTATCATGGAATTGAGACCAACTATTCATTAGCTCACTTGATATAGGTTCGTCCCAACCGGTTTTGCATTTCCATAACTTTTGCAAAATGAATTTCGATAAGACTACCACGGGCCCAATCAGACCAAGGGGGTCGTAAATATGACAAATGACAGACAGAATACGCCGTTTCGTCATGATATTATGATTATGTGACTGCAAGTTTGTTTCATATTTAAAATAATCCTTTGAGGCATTCCAATGTATTCCTAATGTTTTCGACGACTTCTGATTATCCTTTATGGTGTAATTGCTATTGCTAAGTTGGATAGGTAATCCCTCTAATACTTCGGTATTGTTCGATACCCATTGCCTCAATGGTAAACCAGCACTATTTAATAGTTCATTCACTTGTTTTATTATTAATTTACCTGACCTTATATCTACGGCACCAGATATCCAATCATCCATATAAAAATCTGATTTAATGGATGATGATGCACTAGGAAAATTTTCAGCGTTTTCTATCGCGAGCTGTTTCAAACATCGCGTTGCTAAAAATGAAGCAGATGTCGTGCCGTAGGTAATAGTATTCAATTTATAATGTGTTAATTTTTCAGTTGGTTCTGAACGCCATACAATTCTTTGTAGGTCCTTGTCATTTTCTTCAACTAGAATTTGCCTGTACATTTTTTCAATATCGGCCGTAAATGCAATAACATGGGTTCTGAACCGTAATAGAATTGAGAAAATATCTTCCTGAATGCAAGGTCCTGTTTTTAAAATGTCATTTAATGATACTCCTGAGGGGCACTTCGCAGAAGCATCAAAAACCACGCGCAATTTCGTTGTTTCTGACGTTTCCTTTTTTACGCAATGATGCGGCAGGTAAAATTGTATACTATTTTTATTATTATGAACATCGTCATTTATTTCCGTCATGTGCCCTAATTCGACATATTCTTTCATGAATTTAACATAATTTTCTTTGAGTTCAGCATTGCGTGACATTTTTCTTTCTAAACTGTTGAATCTCTGAATGGCTTGTTCTTTATTATCTTGCAATTTGTGTGAGTTATCGCGCTTAGGTAATTCAACTACAAATCTTCCAGTCTGGTTTCTCTTAAATGTGTCTACAAAATGTTTCTCGCACTCAGATTCTTCAATTGAATAAATTGTCTGTTTGGTATCTGATTCTTCCAGTAACCAAAAGGTTTCTAGTTGATCATGTAACTCGTTCAATTGTGCAAAATTGCAGTGAATTTTATTTTTGTAAATTGACGAATAATTATTTAATGGACCCGAAATAATCCAGCCCAGTTTTGAATTCTGCAGAATCGGATTATTTTTTCCCGTCTGTATTTGTTCTTTTAATAAAAGGTCGAAAAATATTTCTGCGCCTATCAAAATGTCGATTTCACCTGCCTGATTGTATGTACAGTCGGCAAGCACGATATGTCTCGGTATATTTATGAGAGATTCGTCGAAACTGTGTTGCGGAATCATGCCTGTTATTTGATCTATGATCAAGAATGAAATAGTTGCTTCATAATTTGAACTTGTTGATTTTAATTTAGTTTTAGCCTCGAAGGAAACATTCGAATTTGACGAATTTATCCCTATCAAAGGTAAATGTATTCTATTTTTTCGTAGATTCAATTTTTCACATAATCGTGTTGTCAAAAAGGACGATTGACTACCGTTATCTAATAATGCCCGACATTTGTGGGGAATATTGTTTTCATCGTAAATATAAACGATAGCTGTCGATAGCAGAACAAAAGAATTATCGTAGCAATGTGCACTTGTCGTTGCGTTTACATTGCCTACTGTTTGATGCATATTATTGTGATATTCTTGGTTTTGGGTGTGATTAGTGTTTCCAGAAATTGGCCTAGAAGGATTTCGGCTACTTTGTGAAGTATTTGCCCCCCGTTGTTCATTGTTTCGAAGTGATGAATGATTTTGATTTGTCGTATAACGTTGGGGACTTGGATTTGGTTGGATGTCTGTTAAAT
The DNA here is from genome assembly GCA_918026855.4 of Phaedon cochleariae. Classification (NCBI taxonomy): domain Eukaryota; kingdom Metazoa; phylum Arthropoda; class Insecta; order Coleoptera; family Chrysomelidae; genus Phaedon; species Phaedon cochleariae. The sequence continues at coordinate 32,817,635 of OU896721.1, forward strand.
GTAAAAGTATATTATGTTTTCGATTGCAGGTGCGGCACGGGCTAAGGTAACAATCCCTTGAGGTATGTCCTCGCCGTAAACAATTCGTGCAGGCCCGCAGATTTCTAATCTCACTTATTCTTGTCGAAATAGGTAGACCAAGGAACTCGGGGCAATTATAGATATTGTGATCATTATTGCAAAAAATACAAACGTTACGCGCGTTACCATGTGTAGTTAAGTGCACTTGAGATCTTATTTCTGTCGATTTTCTTGGATTGTAATTGTGTTGATTATTATGTTGATTATTTTTGTGTTGAAGAGTGCCTTGATTATTTTTTGTGTCAATTGACTCTAGCAAATGACATCTGTCAGTTAAAAAACTTATGAAACTATCTATTTTAGGTGAAATTTGATCTTTTGTCTGAATTTCCCATTCCCTCTTAGAGTTAGCATCTAATTTTGCAACCAAAAGATAGATTAAAATAGTACTCCAATGTTCTACAGGCTCTTTCAAATTCTTTAGTGATCTGAAATTTCTCTGAAATGTATCCAAAAGGGATCTCAATGACGTGTGAGAATCTCTGTTGATGATCGGTAAATCGACAATTTCCTTTAGATGCGTTTTTATTATTAATTTTTTATTCTCGTATCTCTCCTTCAACAGTCCCCACGCCACTGCGTAATTGACCTCGGATATTTCTAGCGATTGAATTAATTTTGCAGCTTCGCCCTTTAAACATGACTGTAAATAATAATATTTTTGTATATTGCTTAAAGTCAAATTATTGTCTATAAGCGATGTGAACGTATCAAAAAATTGGGTCCATTTATCATAGGAACCGCTAAAATCAGGAAGCGAAAGCTGGGGAAGTTTTACATTGCATTGCATTGTTTGTTGTCTATTTATAGGTGGATTTTGTGAGGTATCAGCACTAACATTATTTGTATCATTTGGTCTATTTACACGAAAACTATCAGCCCTTGCTATTGTTGCATAATAACTATTTTCAATTTGTGTACCAATAACCTTTTGTAAATCAGCATCATCGGCCTCTAATAATTCATTTGCCAGCTGTTCAATTTCATATTGCACTGACTCAAATCCCGCAAAATTATTTTCTAATCTAACCATTCTGACTTGAATTTCATTAATTTTTGAATCATTTTCATCTTGAATATCGTCCAAAAAGTTGGCAAACCGCGTTATTTGTTCTTTCAATGTACCCCTTCGTGATTTCAATTCAGTTAATCTCAATTCAGACATATTTATTGTAATTATATTATTTATAGAGAAGATAGATATAAACGAAGTTTTTGTAAATTGTAAATATCTCTCAAAGATTTTGCAAATTAAAGCGAACTGTGAATATCAATTTATCTAAAACTAATAGTCCTAACTATGAATTGTGATTAAACTAATATGTTATATACTGTTATACCCAAATAGTGTGACTGAAGTGGAAAATGGGAAAATGTGAAAGTAGGTAACGTGTAAATTGGAAAGGACTCACTCTGTGTTTTCCGTTGATTGCCTTGGCTACTGGAATCTTCTCTGCATACCCAGCGCTTCTTCGTACTTCTGGAATTCTGGAACTCAGGAATCCTGGCTCGAAGGACCAATGGCTGGGGGTGTCGCGATGCCTTCACGTATGTTATCTTGGCGTGATCACGACTTTGGGGTTTTGTTGTTGTAATTGTTTGTTGATTTGTAGAAGGATGCACTTATTGGAAAGTGATCTTGTTTGTAAATAAATGGACTGTATTTTTATTGTAGAAGGCTCAAAGAGCGTATTTATTAGAAGTAAAATATCGTCTGTAATGTCAGACTCTTCAACCAAGACTGTCGACTACTGTCTTCTCTCGTGCCTCTCAAGAAACTATATATTTTTACAATGCCTGTCAAACAATACCTAACACTCAAAACTCAAGGGTCGGTCTTATGAATGGGGTTGGCGTGACTAATAATAAAATATGGAAGCAATAAAATGCCCAGTGCCGGGCCGTGAAAACTGAACAGTTTCCACGAAAAGGGTTATCCTGTAATGTTCAGAGAACATCGTGATAACCAAGAGAAATAAGATAGGAATTGGCGTTCTTCTTAAATTTCTGGAGATTTTATATGCCTCGGAGAACACCTTCCTTGGCAATGTATTCCAGATCCTCGCTGTTCGTTGGATGAATGAGTCTTTGGAAAGAGATGTTCTGCAGGTCTCCAAAGTGACCACGAAAGGGTGCGAAGCCTCAACTTGACGGGTTAATCTCGCGGGGATTGCCAAGGGAGGTACAATTGTTGATAATTCAGAAGAGCATTGTCCATGAAAATATCAATAAAATGAAGCCAGATCGCCAACTTTTATACGGTGTTCCAGAGAAATGAGTGAGTTTGTGAGTGAGGCATCACCCACGAGACGAATTGCCCTTTTTTGGACAGAATCCAACAGTTTCAGGGTATGTTTCGGTGCCGCACTCCAAATATGGAAACAGTATTTCAGGACAGGTCGGATCTGTGCCTTATAGATCATTAGCAGCCGACTGGAAGTGAAATTGCTCCTGGCCCGAAACAGAGAAAACCAAGTTTTTGGGTTGCACTTTTAGCAATTGATCTCACGTAATTTTCCCAAGAAAGGTTATTGCTGATAGTGATACCAAGCATCGAAATGGATGTCTTCAAAGGTATGCTTATACTGCTGACATGCTTACGTTTGGCACAGTGAGATCGGCTTTTCTAGAGAAAAGGCATGCTTTTGTTTTGTTTGCATTGAAATCTACCAAGTTATTGGATGCCCACTCAAGAATTGTTGCCAAGTCCATATTTATGTTGTCAACATTTCTTCCTCGTTCGTTTCTGATTTGCCTGGCTGGTATTGGACCCCTGGAAGAGAAGGCGGTATGGAGGGTACTATCATCCGCGAAGCTGTGTACTGGACATGAAGTTGCTTCCAACAAATCGTTGATATGGAGTAGAAATAGTGTTGGTGCTAAAATTGATCCTTGCGGAACACCAGCATTCATGGTAAGAGAGTCAGATGAAACTCCGTCGACCACTACATGGAGAGACCTGTTCGAGAGAAAACTAGCTAGAAGAGAACATAGCTCACAGTCACAGTGGTTCATACCTCCTCCTGCTATTGAATATATATTCAAATTCAATACAAAAATATATGGTTTGAATTTGAAATTTTTCGAAATATTTTGAAAATGTGTTGTTGTCAGACTGATCAATCTTGGTCTTGGTATTTGTCTCGCGAAGCCCTAATCCCGGTTTATTTGCTCTTTGTTTCAACTCGTTTTCATATGACGTAAGTATGCCCGGAATAACGACAGCAGATAAATCGCTTTGCCGTCGATTCGACTCAGATTACGGGGTGTCAGAGTAGGGTTTTGAGATCTAGCATTCAATTGGTATCGGATTGCATAATTCTTATCTCGTTATTAAATCGCGATATCATAAGTACAAATTTACGCACAGAAAAGTGCCATTTCCCAATAATTTTGCCCTGGAAAGTAATCGGCCTTCGGAACAAATATATTATATAAAGGAAAAAACACAAACGCTAAGTCGGTCGACCACAAAGTTTAATTACAAAAAGATTTTTTGTGACTAGTTTCGGCTCAAGCAGTCATCTTCAGACACAGTATATAGTACCTGTACCTGTCTGAAGATGGCTGCTTGAGCCGAAACTAGTCACAAAAAATCTTTTTGTAATTAAACTTTGTGGTCGACCGACTTAGCGTTTGTGTTTTTTCCTTTGAAAAAATCTGGACCACTTTGAGAAGGATGGATGGTTTCCATGACTCAAATATATATAATTTCGTTATCAGATGACGATCAAAATTTGCAGCCGGCTCTTGAATTAAAAGTATCTCTAAAACCTTGGAATCCGGTGCTAACAACAAACATTGTTAGCACTTCATGGTCAATGTTCTTCTTACTCGATATATGTAGATAATCAACAGTTACTCCGCCGATGTATTCTATAACTTCACTCTCACATCTCCCTCTCCTAGAATCCAGGTGATGTTGGGACAGTTGGAGCAGTAGCTCTAGACTCCAACGGGAACCTTGCAGCTGCAACCTCCACAGGTGGTATAAATGGCAAGATGGTAGGGAGAAGCAGTGATACTTGCATCATTGGCAGCGGGACATACGCAGATGATGACTTCGGAGCGGTATCTACGACAGGTCATGGAGAAACCATCGCGAAATTCTGCTTGGCTCACACAATCGTCAAAGAAATCGAATATGGAAAGACAGCCCAAGAAGCTACTGAGGAGAGTCTCAAGAAGATGACTGCCAGGCTAAATAATACTGCAGGTTCGTTGCGACGGCAGATTTTTTTCTGCTCTATTGCGAAGAATCAATCCTAGAAACTGTAACGAATTATATGTGCCTTGAACTACGAATGAATCAATTGTTCCATGTACTAGCTCAAGAATGACTTTGTTCCTCACATTTAGTGTGACCCACACCTCGAAAAATTCCAATTCCTACATTATTTCCCTTGGTTCTCACGATGTTCTCTGAACATTACAGGATATCCCTTTCCGTGGGAACCAGAACACTAAAATTACAATGTGAATATTGATTCTGCTACAAAATGATTGAAATCGAGAATTTTTTCATGAATTTTGATATACAACCATTTGATGAGGTGCTGATTGCAATGGTTTGTTTCAAAAGATTGCTGACATGATGTCTTGATTTTTAACCTCTAATAAATAATCGCTACCGCCTTGGTTTCTGATGTATAAAAAAAAACGTCCTGGAATACAGTTTTTTGAGCTCCACAATTGAAAAAAAGTTACTAGAGATCGATGAATTTATATAAATTTCATTGAGCTGTCCACCTTTCAAGTGGGTGACAGTTTATATTTACCTGTTGATCTTTTTCTAGTCCTGAATTTTCTCTTGAACCTGATAGAATTCTTGTGAAGGTTGTTTTTCCACATGAGCAGGTGCGATATACAGGGTCGTGTTCCTCAACTCCATCGATATGTCTCGAGTAGCAATAAGAATAAAAGTTTAGTTCAACATAGGTTCACACATAATTCTGAATATTATCGACAGCTAATTACCAAACAGTAGAAACAAAATTTGACAAAATCGATTAGAACGAAGGAGAGGCAGAATTTTCTAGCTTATGATCGAATAGTATGTTTTCATCTTGGCAGTGAGCTCACTATAGATATATTCAATATGAATATTTCATGAATACCTAAACTTGACCTTCATTTCCAGGTGCTATCACTTTATCGAAAGATGGTCATCCAGGGATATACTTTACAAGTAAACGAATGGCTTGGGCTTATCAACAAGGCAACACCCTCAACTATGGAATCGATCCCAATGAAAATAATACTGAAAATATCTAGCTATGAGCATCTTTTTTATTACAAAATATATGTTTTTCTCTGAGAAATAATTAAACAGTTTCACAATAATAAAAATATTTTCATTCAGTCATGTACGTTCAATAATCCTAATATTAAAGCACTCAAAATTGCGATTTATCTGAAGTTATAGTACGATTCACAATATCTATCAATAGTTATGTACATCTGCTCTGCTCCCACTGCCGAAAATGAGTCCAAAGGCAAACTTTCTTCTTCAAGAGGAACCAAATCACATTATCAACCAGCTCGAACACTGCACGATTTGTTTCTCAACACCAACTACCATTTTCCAGGGCTGTATCCATGCTCCTCCTGAAATTCCACTTAATCTGCTGTTCCCTATGTCCATTGACTCTCCCGTTCTGCTCAGAGGTGATGAAATTCACTGCTGGGACCTGGCCTTTATGGTTCCTCTTCCTCTCGTTCCTCCTCTGATTTTCTGGCTCTGTCTCCACAGACTGCATACTGCTGGTCTTGTGAAGAGACAGCCTCAATGGCTTCTTAGGAGGAACTGGTCTCGCTGGCCTCGTATCGTAGCCATTAGGATAGTAGGGCAATTTCTTGGGATCATTCGTAGGCTCCGAAGTGTAGTCTATGTTGCTGATCCTGCAATTGGTAGAAGTAGAGTTACAGTCACTGTCAAAGTCCAATGACTTGACACTACGTGAGTCTCCAACTCTTCTATTGGTGAATCCACGGTTGTTGTCCAAGTCCTCGACACTTTTGGAGTCGTACTTAGGGCCTATATGGACTTCTGACCGGAAATCCAGGACCGAAGTCGACTTCCTCGTGTTGTAGTGCCTCAGGATATCAGCGTTGTACTTCTCAGAAGCAGTGATGCACTTCTGGCGATGCTTCTCATAGAGCGTGGCGTCTCGAGTCTTCGTCAAGTCTTGTACTATCTTTGTGGCTTTCTTGTAGCTCTGGTCCATAACATCATTAGTGTACTCTTTATCAGAATTTGCCTTTGCAAAATCTGCCGAGTACCTGTTATGCTCGTGGTTCTTCTTATTGAGCCTTTTCACGTGATCCACTGCGGAGTTGGTTTCAGAGCTATAGTCCTTCTCTCTGTGATGATGGTGGTGGCCATGTTTTCTGTAGGTTATCTTCTCGTTCATCAAGCCGTTGCTCACTGGTGATTGGACTCCGCTCCTGGAAGATCTGTGCTTGTGCTTGCTGTGGCTTTTCTGGCAGTTGTAATCTGGAGCTGGGATGTGGGTATTGGACACGTTGGACAAACTGCTTTTTGACCTCATTTGATGTGGTATTTGTTCTTTGGGGTCCAGACCGTTAGGTGTGTAGTTGGTTACATGGTTACCTTTCTGGAAAACTTGTACTTCTGAGTTAGTGCTAGTGGAGTTGGAGGGTGATTGTGTTCTGATGTTGATGTGGGTTACGTTATGAGTAGATTTGGAAATCACTGGGGTGGGAGAGATGACTCTGCAGTCTGGATCGGATGGTTTTCTACTCAGAAGATCCGAAACCTGAAAAATATTGCATCAGTATCTGTAAGCTTCATGCTAATGCAACTATTTGAGCGAGGTTATAAAAATTATCATTCACATAGAAACGTGATTCCATGAATCACTTGTTCAAAATATAATGTAAGTTTAATCAATGATTCATCTTCTAAAGTTCACTATTAATGTGTATTAGGTATCAAGTACAATCAAGAGCACTTATTACCTGTTCTTCGAGGTAAGATATCCTGTGAGTCAAACGAATATTATCTGATCTCAAAATGTCCTTGGCTTTCTGTGCTTCCTCTGCTTTCTCTATGGTTGATTCGAGCTCTGTTCGTAGGGCTTGTATTGCTTTAGAGTTGTTATTGGATACAATCGATGATTCTGACTGAGACAATCTTCTGAGTAGGACTATCTGAGCTGGATCAGGATCAGCAGCTAGAAGTCGGTTCAGATCTTCTCGGGTTTTGTTGAGAACAATTTTTCCATTTACCTCGATCAGCCTTAAGGTTAAAAAATAATCCGATATTATCACGTGAAGAATGTACAGCGTGATTTTAATTGTTATTATCTAAGATTATTCAATAGATAGGAATGCTTGGGTACTTAGTTCACTAGTCAAGAATGCGTAAGTTCTCTTTATAATTAGAATGCAGTCTATTGTTTTCCAGCTCAATGTGATTCCTCCGGGGTCAAGAAGAACAATAGTATTCATTTTAGTTTTGTTCCGTAAATTGCTTTTCCCAAATAATTCATTCTGTACTACCGGTAATGACAGATAATGCTGTAAACGTGAAGGAAATGTTATTGTTGTAGAATTCTTGCAAACACCAATATGAAATCAAAGTGAATAATTACATGTGTTAGCTGCTCTCAGTGATATTCGTGGGATTGAAAAATTGCGAAAGAGATTATTCTTTGTGGGTAAACCATGAACACAAAGCTAAGATCACTCACTATATAGTGAATCATGTGTTGAAAATCAGTAGTTTATGATCATAAATTAACTTTTGAATATACGATATACAATAGAAAACAATATGTTGATGTGGATAGTACTTGTATATTCCCATAACATATACAGGGTGAGTCATGAGAAACAGTACATACTCCTACCACGAATAGAGGCCCTTCTCCGATATATAGGGTGAATTATGAGGTTTGGCGTCTATCATGTATATCGTTTTCGTGAACTGTGACAGGGGATTCTCAAAGGTCTCAAATAAACATCAAAATTATAAGATTCCACATTTTTCTCAAACTTTCACTGCAGTTTGAAAAAAAACAATAAATTTTATGAAAACACGAAAATTTTGCAAAAAAGTGTATTTATTTGGAAATTAGCTGCGCGGTGCTACCCATATATTTCACGAATAAAAGTGAGACTTACATTTTCAATGCTTCAGCTCAATGGGAATCAACATATTATTTTATTTTCAGGCCTTAATTTAGTAATTCAATTTTTTTGTGGAGGATGATCAGGTCTTTCTCGAATCAGTGGATGGGGTATATGTGAAAATGTTGATGGTCATCGCTATGAATAATTCAATGATTTCAATTCACAGTTTTATCTATTCGATTTATTTTATTCAGTTAATTTGGTTCCTTATTTCCCGTACTAGAATTATTATCCGCCTTTGTCAGTATAGCTTTTGAAAAATAATTGCGAATAAACCTTTATCTTCTGTTCGACTATCTTGAATCATTTGAATCCATGACCATCAACATCTAAACAGATACCCCATCCACTGATTCGAAAAAGATCTACAGGGTGATTATTACTCTCCACAAAAAATTAAATGAAGAAATCCAGGCCTGGACATGAAAGAACATGTTGATTTCCATTGGGATGAAGAATTGAAAATGTGAGTCTCACTTTCATTTGTGAAATTTATGCATTGCGAAGTAATTATTTTCGAATGAATGAATTTGTTGTGAAACTTTCGTTTTTGCTTATAATTTATCGTTTTTTGAAAAATTCTGTGAAAGTGTGAAAAGAATTTCGAATATTCCATTTTTGATGATCGTTTGTGTGTTCTGAAAATTTCCTGTCACAGTTTACAAAAACCATATACAGGATGAAAACTAAAATATCAAAATTTTACGAAAACGGTCCTGGATATTCTCGATTCTGGAAAAGTCAGTCGCTTAGGGTTTAGAAGAGGGATATTCCATGGAAAAAATCAGACAAATCAAAGGAACTATTGGAAAGATATGGCCAAAAGATGTTTCTACCAAATCTCATAATTCGCCCTATATATTGGTAAAAAAGACACTTTCTGATGGTCATTAGGTATTCTCTTCGAAGGCCTCTATTTATAGTAGAAGTATTTACAGTTCCTCATGACTCACCCTGTATATAATATGTGATGTACTGCAAGGGTCCGTTTTGAGACCAACTATGAATGAACTTGAAGATTCGTTGGTTCAAACTTGTTTGGTTATTTCATAGATTTGTTCAAGAAAAGCGTTCAAAATTGTTAACGTTCTAATACAAAATACATTCTCAGGAAATGAGGTAATCAATTTTTTAGCGAATAATTTTAAATGTAATATTGGCATACAATTGATACAATTCCATAATTAAATAATTTTACATAACGAACAATATATATGTCTATCTAATGAGATGAAAAAAATGGCAGGAAGCGCAAATATCGAAAACTAATTATAGATATAGTTCAGGACACTTTCATTTTATAATGAGATATGAATCAAGGATTTGAATACTTGAGTATATTTTTTGGTGTTGAAAAATAATCACACAAGTATTATATTATAATATATTGTTTATGATTTGTTATCCCGATCGTAAACAAATCATTCTGTATATTCCTATCATAGACAATAACTTCATCAATCAATATATCTATTGATATACAGGGTGATTCAGGTTCAAGGGCACAAACTGAGATGGGAGATAGATCTCATCATTTTAATCAAAAAAGTTTATATAAACATTAGTCCGATCTCGTTCAGTAGCGGAACTACAGGGGGTCAAAGTTGAATTATTTTTTTCTATTAATTGAAATATCTCGCTTACTTTTCAAGATATCATTTTGAAATTTGGTGTCGTCAATACTTCCTAGAAGATCATCAATTCAAGCATTTTGAAGATTTTCAAAATTTACAGGGTGATACGTTTTTGAAGGTAGAGGCTTCTTTATCCCCTCCAAACTTTTTCGTAGTACGCCTCTGGCATCTTTCACTGATCAAATTGTGTGGATTCAAAAGCCGGTGGCAAAATGCCAATTTTCTAACAGAAGGTGATTATTCCTTCCGCGATTCCATTATTTCTAATCCTATCAAAGTAGTAGAATTTTTTTACTGAAAAAAAAAACTTGACTTTCTACCCTCCGTATCCCCGTTACTGATCCAGATTGGACTCGTGATTTCAATTTTAGTGAGTACATTTCATTGCATTTTCAACGAATTTTGTCAAAGAATAAAATATTTAGGCGAAACATACAAAATTAACATTTATTATTATTATTTATCTCAAAGACGGTTCGTTTCTCGAAAAAAATTGGGACCAAAAAAGGCCTCTAAATTGAACGATCTACACAATTTGATCACTGAAAGATGCCAGAGGCGTACTACGAAAAAGTTTGGAGGGGATAAAGAAACCTCTACCTCCAAAAACGTATCACCCTGTAAATTTAGAAAATCTTCAAAATGCTTGAAATGATGATCTTCTAGGAAGTATTGACCACACCAAATTTCAAAATGATATCTTGAAAAGTAAGCGAGATATTTTAATTAATAGAAAAAAATTATTACACTTTGACCTCCTGTAGCTACGCTAATGAACGAGATAGGACTAATGTTTATATTATCTTTTTTGATTGAAATGATGAGATCTATCTCCCGTGGCCGAGTTTGTCTATGCGCTGAAATTCGCTAGATAGCCGTTCACGATGCAGAGGTACTGTCGGTTCGAATCCGGCTATCGGCTGAGCATTTTTCTTTAAGATGTGTGATTCATGGTTGTGATCCTGGCAGCACCTCGATGCCCTAGAAGTGGTTCGGATTCCACTATAAGCTGTAGGTCCCGCTCTTCCTAACCCCGCACAAGTTTCGACTTCTGGGGAGTTGGTTCCCAACTTTGAAGTAGCGATATACAAAGACAAAGAATTCCAGTTTGTGCCTTAAAACCTTAATCACCCTGTATAATCATATGATCCATACTGGATCCATATTATGTGAAATTGAAATGGAAAAATCGGTTCCAAATGGGATCCTTGCGGTATACTACAACTGAGTTTGAATCTTTTATGGCGATATTCACCCCAACGTTCAATAGAGTATGATGTTATATTCGAATATTGACATTGCCAATGAAACTATCAAAGGTAGGTAGGTGCCACAGGTGCGTATCATACCGGATACATGGGTGGAAGGTTCTGAACCATTATTTTAATCCACATAATGGTTTTCCGGTTGTTTTTGTTGTCGTGCCCTCTGCTTGCTATCAGACCGTATCTCGTGAATTTATTGCTTAGTAAAGGACAAACTATCATAAACATAAGTTGGTAGGTTGGTTCTTGTTAACTTTTCGTTACCATCAGACTACAATAAATTGAAAAATATTCGATGAAGGACAATGAAAGTATGATAGTGAACCAACTATTACACTATCGGAATAGGAAATTTGTTTTTGCATACATTGAGTACATAAAGTACCGCATAAATTCATTATTGGCTAAATGAACAATAAAATCAGAAATTCCCGAAACAGGTCGATTTCTTATTCCAATTTACTATTGTTTCAAACCATAATCTAATATACAGGGTGCACCACTTTCGTGTAATGACGTCATCACCATTTCTTTTAAATGGAACCCCCTTTTTTTCAATTTTCCGATTGCCCTTGCTGAGCTGATTTCAAACGTGTATAATGTTGCTTCAAATTGGTACAGGGTGGGCAAAAATGTAAAAATGATAAGTAATACGTTACTGAATGTAATAAACAAATTAAATGGAATTACGTAGTTATGCAATTAATGTGATACACTTCCAAAAACAAATAAACAAACAAACGAAAATTTACAATAAATATGTTCTATACTGAAGATTCTCCAATACCAAAATCCCTAGATAATCCTCGTACTGAACAGTGTGGATTTTCCACTGCCGATAAAATTATGTCTTGTTGTATACTTTCATCAATTTTTGGTCTACCTTGCTTTGCTGCATCCCTCACATGTCCTTATTCTCTGTATTTTCGTTCTATTCTGCTTACTGTAGATTGTGAAATAGTTTCACGATCTGGGTGCATCTTATCGCCAATACCAATCATCATTAATATTTCAATCCCATCACTTTCGGTTGAAGGCATTTTGTGAAAAAAGTTCACGAATGTACCTTCTCTAAAGCGTTAACAATACGTAACAATGTTTTTGACAGTTTTTAGTCAAATGAAAAAAATGGTAACAAATGTTGTCAAACAAGAAGATTTGTATAGACCACGGGCTTGGACCACTAATAAAAGCTGTTAGATACAATTATTAAGAATATTGCTGAATGTTCTTGATAGTTTATCAAAGTAGTTGTAACAATAGGTAATTCCATTTAATGTGTTTATTACGTTTATTCTTTATTTATTACTTTGTAAGTAAATTTTTGCATTTTGTCCACCCTGTACCAATTTGAAGCAATATATCATACATTTTTGGAATCACCTCAGCAAGGGCAATTCGGAAAATGAAAAAAAGGGGGTTCCATTTGAACAAAAATAGTGATGACGTCATTACACGAAAGTGGTTCACCCTGTGTATCAGATTATGATTTGAAACAGAAGTAAATTGGAATAAACAATCGACGTGTTTTGGGAATTTCTAATTTTATTGTTTATTTAGCCAATGATGAATTTATGCGTAACTTTATGGACGCACTGTATAAGCTGAATATTGTGAATTAAGAAATGGCTACCTACACCTGAAAACATCTTCCTTCTTATATTGTCGATCAATAACTGATCGCTACTTATTAGAGCATACATATTCATGATTACAGAATGTATAAACCCAAAGAACAGCTTGTTAAAAACATCATATTAATAATTAAACTGGTTGCATAATGAGGTGTAGGTAGGAACATCTTGGGAATATTCTCGATAGCACAAATTCTGTAATCTAATTTAATTAGATACCGTCGTAAATAAGATCATGCTACACCCAATAACTCTTTTTTTGTTGTAATTCGAACCAAATTCTCCTTGAAGTAACGTGAGATTTCACGAGTCTGAGAAATATAACGTAACACTTTTTGTGATACTCTTGAGATTCTCTTCGGTAGAGATTCCAACAGTTACATGGTGATTCCTTTTTTTTCAAACTGAATCATTGATTCAATACTGGTTGAATGTTATAGAAAGAATGATGGTAATGATAATGACGTAAAGAATTGTTGAACCAATCAAAAATTATTTTGGTAGTTACTCACCTATCACCTTTATGTAAGTCAGTATCTTCTAGAGCCCAGTCTATATAGAGACCAGCAACAGAATCTTTTTGACCTGCCCCAAACTTTGGACTCTTGGGGTCATATTCCAATTCTACTGCTTGTAGAATTAAAAATTCATTTCCATCTACACAACTGAAACAAGTAAAATCACACAGTTATCAACAATGAATAGTGAAATCATAAAGGAAACTAAGGACATAATTCTTTCCCCATTGACAATCTTAATTAATTTGATTTTCTCGACAGGTAAATTTCCAGATATTTTCAAATATGCAAAAGTAATACGTCTTGACAAAAAAGGAGACGAAGAGCGAGTCGATAATTATAGACCTATATCTATCATGAGTATTTTTTCAAAAATTTTAGAAAATCTACTAGATAATAGAGTCATCAAATATTTTGAAATCAACAATTTCTTTTGTAGATATCAGTTTGGTTTTCGCAAGAATTGCTCAACTATCGATGCTGCTATGAATGTTGTCGAAAGTATGGTTGAGGGTTTTGAAAAGGAGTTGCACTATTGGACCTATCTAAGGCTTTCGACTGTGTTTCCCACAACAAATTACTCGAAAAACTTTTATATTATGGTGTTAGAGGAATTAATTCAGAACCAATAAAAGCATACTAGAATAATCGTTTCCAGGCAGTTTTTTATAGCAATGAATTTTCTGAGCTGAAACCAATTAACCTAGGTGTACCACAGGGATCGGTATTGGGTCCGTTTTTGTTTGTGATTTATATTAATGATCTTCACAACTATATGGAACCAGGTCACAGTGTATTATTTGCTGATGATACATCCCTCATTTACTCTTCAAAAAATCTTTCAACTCTTGCTAATCAATCTGTCGAAATACAAGAAAAAGGCAACTATTAGCTTAATGGGTTTTACCCTGGATAATAGGTTAAATTGGTCCAGCCAGATCTTAGGTTTGGAAAGTTAATTATCGAGTGCACTATTTTTACTTCGACAACTAAAACCTATAACTGATCTCACTGCATTGAAAATGGATTTTTGCTCACTAATTAAATCTCATATTCCTTATAGAATTCTACTATGGGCAAATTCTAGTGATGCCCAATGTATTTTCATATTACAAAAAAAGGCTCTGAGAATTCTTGTTGGAACTGGTTGGAAAGATTCGTGCCGTGATTCATTCATCACAAAATAATGTCAGTACCTTCGATGTATATTTATACGAGTATAGTAGAGATTCACAAAAAAGCTCCCCTGCTTCCTAAGCAATCTAGCGTACATAATCACAATAGCGTGTATTGTGATCTCATAAGACCTCAACGTTACAAACTCAGCAAATCACGAAAAAAATTGTCATGATCTCAGATTATATAATGCACTTCCTGTCAGTATTAAAACTATGAATATGTTTTATTTCAAGGGAGTAATCAAAGACTATTTTGAAGAAAATAGCTTTCACTCGATTGCAGAATATCTGGCTCACGTTGGTGGCCACTATTTTGATACAAGGAACACACTTGCCGAACATCCACTATTGAGCGAAACGAAAATGTGTATTTTGTTTTTGATTTTGTCTTTTACTGTATATTCTTTGTCTTTTATTGTATATTATCATTTTTATATTCATTTCACCAAAATTGAATCATTTAGGACTTGCTGCGAATGTATGAATGTATATCAAGTAGTCAATAAAACTCTACTCTACTCGTATGAATCAAAGTGATCTTTCTGTTCATGAATTGTGTTATACCTGTACAAGGTGTGCGAGTTTGATGAAGCTTTATTCGATTCTTCTATACACATTTGGAGAGCTCTAGTTTCTTCTAACAGTGTTAGAAGATTGAGTTCTTCCCTTCCCAACTGATATTCCAGTTCTGCTTGTTGTATCCGTACATCAATATTGCTGAAAAAAGAAATCATAATATATTCGTCATCATGTTTCGCAACAATAATATCTAGACCTACTCTGTTATATCTAATCTCTCCAACGCCATCTTCAGATTCTTGATAGCCAGTCTTTTGTTGTCAACGTCAGTTCTCAACCTGTTGAGTCTATCTTCAGCCTGCCTTCTTTCAACATCGCTCAGTTCTTTGATATTGCTGTTGTTGTTAGTACGCATGGCGTTCAGTCTCAGCCCTGGTAGGGTCAGTTGACCCTTCAGGCTTTGTATGATGTTTTCCTTGTCCCTCAAGGCGTTTCTCAGATTCTCCAACTCTTTCAAGGCCAACTCCTTGGGGATAGATCGTATGGAGGAGCCTATACTGATGCCTGTTAGGCTACCATTCTTCTTTCTTCTCGGTGTACTGGACAAAGACACTTCTATACTGGCCATCTACAAAACATATTCAAGTTTATGAGTTAATCCCAATGATTCCACTAACTTGAGATCTTCTGAGCAGAGTGTAGAACATGTCTTCGATAATTATAAATCAGCGTAAGTCCGTCACTATATGCAGAGACCTATATGAATCAAGTAGTATAAGATTTTTATTTCAGTGAATTCTGTTGATTTTGGAATGGAGAATCAGCAGATTTTGTACTGACAGTAGTATTCGCGGTATATAGCCTCAGAGCCTTCCTGGATGATGTTAATTGTATTTGCTGTATTTTAACATTCAGATAAATCATTCGATAATAATTACTCCTTTGGACAATACATTTTTAGGTAAGGAACAAGTCAGTATGATCACGAATTCGAACAAAAGGCATCCAGGTAAAATCGTGAAGATTATACATGAATATTTGTGTAAAATTGAAATTGCCTACCTAAATATATTATAAAATAAGTAAAAAATTTGATAACGAGGTGGTCACAGTCACATAAATCACGGGATATTTATTCAAAGTAAAACAATGTGGATGAAGAATCATTAAATATCACAGAATCAAAAGGAATAGAATGCATATGAATTAGACATGGCTGTATGAAGTTTGACCTAATATTCGAAAGGCTGTTTTCATTTCAAGTATTTTGCCAGTGTTTTCTGTCGGAATATTCCAAAACGTTTGTAGTTACATTCATAATCTAGTGTTTCCAACCGTTTATGCCACTTCTTGAAACTGTACCTACCTTTCAGAAATGATAAAACCAGTTCGAATATTGTGAATTCTTTTCACAATCGTGTAGACTGAAAGATGAACCACCCACATTCAGTTTTATAATAGAAGTGGGCATGGCAAAGGTGTATAATACTTATACCTGGAGTTATGAATCTCACTCTCAGACAATCCGATTTTTCATGAAGTTCTTACACAGGGATCATTTATCTTTCTTTGTATCTCGATACTTCAAAGAAGATTTATCGTAAGGAAGAAAATGAAGTGCTCAGGAAGACTGTATGTTATCAATAATTAGATAGGTATTTATTGTTGCTATTGCATCTGTAATTATTGGTGCTAAAGTAGTTGTCTTGTGTTGAATAAACCGAGAAAGAATTAATATTTTTATCACATGGAGAATGCGAATTTTCAATGTATTATGTGAAATTGCTATATAACTTTGATGGCCGATATTACAGAATTGATTCATCGTAATCTGCTGAAATTTGGCACCGACGTATCTCTACTGGAACTATTCAAGATAACATATTATGAAAAAAAAAACAGGTCCGGACTTGGGAAAATTTCATTTTTCATTGTTATGTCGAAAAAGTTCACTTTGTGACCACTTTTCTCGAAAAATTCCATCAGATTCAGGAAGATCAGACAAAAGGCTATAAGAAGTGCTTTTCAATTTATACGGCACACTTGGACTGGTTCAATTAAAAAAATATGGAACAAAATCGTTCGAATGAATTTCAAATTTCGATCTGGCTGATAACTAACTGTCAACTTTCAAGTGGTATCATGTGAATTAATTTTTTCTACATTTTTGTTGAAAAGTAATTGACAGGAGAATAGACGAGAAGAAGAAACACGATATTTTTTTTCCGAAATTCCAGATAGATATCATTATTCCTGACTTCGTTTCATGGGTTTCAATTGAAGTAATGATAAGATATCTAGTAGGCCCTGTTTTTCATTTGTGTGACGAGACGTGACGTTTATTGGTAATCCGAACTGAAGGGTGGGTACTAGGCTATAGTACAAGGTAGGTACCAACTGATGAAATTACGACATGAGCTCCATTTTTTGCTTTTGACACACTTCTGCAAGTGATATGAGGATGCATTTGCTATTTATTCAAAATTCCTAATGTTCATCCTCGTGAAGGTTTTACTGCAACGTATTCTTGGGTCTGGAAATATTGTATGGTATTAAACATAGCATAGCATCGTCTTGTTCAGCATTTGAAATATAAAGTGTCACCTACAGTGCAAGAATATTTCGATCATCAGTGTTTACCTATCAACAAACGCCACGTTACATAAAATGAAAACAGGGCCTACTTTATAACAAATTTATAAAAAAGAGTCACTCTCTTCTGTCAATTTCTATCCAATAAGAATGTACACAAAAATCAATTTACACGAATCCAGTTGAAAGTTGAGAGTTATCAGCAAGGTCGAAATTGAAAATTCATTTGAACGTTTTTGTTCCATATTTCCTCATTGAATTAGTCAACGTGTGCCATGCGAGTCAAAGACCAGTTCTTATGAAATTTTGTCTGATCTTTCTGAATCTATTGCAATTTTTCGAGAAAAGTGATCACAAAGTGAACTTTCATGACATAACAATAAGAAATTAATTTTCTCCAAGTCCGGATCTGTATTTTTCATGCATGATACACCATATCAGATAGTTTCAATGAAGGAACGTCGCTGCCAAATTTCAGCCAATTACGATGATTCATATCTGAAATATCGGCAATCAAAGTTATATGTCAATTCCACTTAATACCCTGTATTTTCGTTATAGATGGCCAAAAAGATTTTTTATATATATACATCAACTCGTCTTGTTTTCCCCTATTCACCATTTGGCTATGTGAGTCTTCTCATGAAACACCCTGTATATATAATATCCATTTTTTGTGTTCACAAATATATCTGAGAATGTTCCTTTCGATGCTAAACTTCTATTTCTTCAAGCAAGAATTCTTCTTAAGTGCATGTATTTTCATTTGATTTGTCAAAATTCATCAGTCGTGAGGAGATTAGCTTTATTTGGGAGTTGTATGCGTCGTCAAATTTGATTAATAGGTTTTTAACATTTTCAACAAGAGTAGGACTGATACAAGAATATGAGTATAAAAATGATTACAACGATATTTTTTATAAACTTCTTATATACCGTTTGTGAAGTTCATTATGTTTGTTATTTAATTTATCTTCCTTTCAAGACACTCATATTTGAGATAATAAGAACCGAATAGAAAAAATGTATAAATGAATAATTGAAAAATTTGCATCAATTGGGGAGTTCTTCAATTCCTTATATTGAGGCCGTTGAAAAACGTTGACACACATTCCACAGCCCTTCCTGTCATTGATATCAGTCAACATCATCACCTGAGAGAATTCATTAACTTCAACACATGTGACAAAGATCAAAGACCGGATCAGTCTTTGTGAATTCACCCTACATGTGAAAATGCAAATGAGATCGACACCCTCCTATTATGTTCCTAACATTCTAACCCCTGTATGTTTTTCATAGTTGTTCTGGCTGAGGCTTCTAACATCAAAATATTAATCCGATGCGAGATTTATATACCAAGTGCTCGAGATTTTATGAGGTCGATAACTCTTTTTCATATCCTCATAATCCTATGAAATGCAATTGAGAAAGTGTAGATTTTATGGTTTGTCTTGAACATAGAATTTAGTGCCAATAAAATATAATTCATTGAAGATTCACGAATATATATCCATAGAAGTGTGGGTTTGAACAATAAATATATTTCCAATAGGTACGTGATATTGTGTCCAAGTCTAGAGAAAATATCATTAAGGTATATCAGCTGAAATTCCATCAATAAGAAATCATAAAATCCATCATAGAACACAGGATTGCTGATGAATTAGTAATGAACCTCACCAATAATATTTCTTTTTGAATTATAGATAATGAATATGAATCTATATTCATCATATTATGCAATATTCACCTCCAATAATAAAAAAGGTACTCATTTCGTTACGGCATCCGTTATCAAGATACAAGGTGTTGAAAAAATGATTTTTTTACACATTTTTCAAGATTATGTCGAAACTACTGGCAACATTGTTGTGAAATTTTGTATGGATGTTTCTTAGAATCTGACACATCGCATGCATTTGTTTTTATATCTGACTCCCATAGAGGGCGCTAGTTACAAGGTTCGTACCGAGTAGTTTTGAACATAACTTTTTTGAGGTTATATTTTTCAATCCAAATATGATATGAACTTGAACATCATTCAATTTCACACCAAAAAGTTACTTCTGGTGAAACTGAATACTATGTACCGTTTTCGGAATATTTCGACTGACTGAGCAAACCCAACTCATTTTGCAGTGTTCTACCTACCCTAGCAAGGGGGTTAGGTTTTTTTGAAACACCCTGTATATTTCGCGAATTGTCTATATTACATACTCACCTTTGCTTCTAGTGTTTCTAATTGAGCCATCCTTGGCTGTATTATCGTAGGTTGCAAATTCGTCTGAAAAAAAGACAAATTCGATATGTTTCATTTGAAAATAGGCGAATTCAAAATGTCGTATGGAAATATCTTGGTCAAAGTGAAATTATCCAGAATTGATGCCACTGGTTTGTTAGTTTCCCAATATTGTAAAATGATTAAGTTTCTAAAGGTACAATGAACTCTTAGGAGATTCATGAAAGAAGTAGCTCCAGGAATGGGTACAGTGTTAGTCAGAATGAATGATAAACGTGTTATGTGACAAAACATAATAGTTTTGTATTGTTTTGTATAAGGACCACATTTTAACTTTCCTTGTTTGCCTTCCGCATATATATCACTTATCTCGACTTTTGCCACAGCTGCTGGTATTCTGCATTGAATCACGAATGCAAGCTTTGTTTCTTTCAAACTCGCACAATTCTCTTTGTGAATTGCATGTAATTATTCAACTCGACTCAAACTCTTTTTCTACTTCATCTTCTGTAGAGCATGTTGATTTATGGTCTAGTTGATTCTTCTACCTTACTTTTCACTGGATATCCTGGATTTTTTGTAGGAATTAGTAAGAGGAATGGTATGTAACAAATGTTTTACAAAGTTGAACTTAATTTTGGTGATGCGATTTGGGTGACCCTCAGTAGTAATGTTCATAGGGCATTGATAATAGACGAGATAATTTGTCATCAAATTATGAGGCATTTTGTCAATGAAAATAATTTGAAGTCATCAAAGTGATTGATAATTGCACTGAATGCAGTTATCAAAATTTATTTTCAGAGATAACTTATTCATACCTATGGCATGAGAATGAATTTAAGGGGCCAAGGTTGAAATCATCAGCATAACTAAGAAATAAAAATGTTACAAATGTTGATTATATTTTTCAACTGAATACTGTTTACCTAATTAGGTATCTCAATTCAAATACTTCATTCACATTATTGAATCAAAATAACAAAAGAATAATAAATACATATTTCTTTGATGCTGAATAAACCTATTCATTATGAATTTACAAATGCGAATTATCTACAAGAGTGTTTTCTACAATTCTCATCATTATATTCTATACTGTCTGTAGGTTAATCGAGGAGGTGGTATGTTCATTTTACTTGATTTTTTGGGATTTTCTCTCCTCGTTTCTATAAAATAAAAATATTCGTATTTTTTCAATATATTTGTAGTGGGACAAATCAGATGATTTGCCCCAGAATGTCACTGCGTTTGACAAATCTTTCTATCAGGGAGTCTAAAAGAAAAATCCAGGAGCTTGTCAGTGACCATTTGATTGAAACAATTTTTGAAGGAAAGAAGTATAGATATAAAATATCGAATTTTCACTTATCTGTAGACGTTTCGGGACCGAATCTGCTCCCGTTCTCAACATGTAAATGCAAAATATTTGTTAAACGCATATGATTTGCCCCACTACGAATATATTGAAATAATACGAATATTTTTATTTCATAGAAACTAGGAGAGAAAATCCCAAAAAATCAAGTAAAATAAATGAATATTCAATTGTTGATACTGATGTATACCTATACGCCATAGAAAGATGCATCCAGTTCAACCTAGACAGGAAATACCGGAAGAAAGACATCGCGATTTTCCGATTTTATTCGATAGCCAAGCAGCCATCAAAGCGTTGAGCTCTCCTTACATCAACTCGAAGATGGTATGGGAATGCCTAAGCAAATTGAATGAGCAAGGCAGCGACAATAAAGTGATCCTCCTCTGGGTGCCAGGGCATATTGGAGTAGAGGGGAATGAACAAGCAGACACTCTGGCACGACAAGGGGCTTCAACGCCACTGATCGGACCAGAGCCATTCTGCGGCCTTGGACATTCCTATTTCCAAGGAGAACTTGAGAAGGCGGAAGGAGCCTGGAGAGCCAGACAATGGAGAAGACTTCCAGGACTACGGCAGGCTAAAGATCTCCTTGGAAATTTCAACCGAGAAAGATCTAAGACACTGACAAACCTCATCAGCAAAGGAAGTCTCAAAGCAATAATGGGATTTCTAACGGGGCATTGCAGACTCAAAGAACACCTAAGCTAAGGAAGCTAGGCTTACAGGAGGAAGGCACCTGCAGATTCTGTGAGGAAGAACCAGAAACACCCCATCACATACTGATGGAGTGTGACGCTGTACATCACAAAAGATTGAACATACTGGGAACACACCAGCTGACTGTGGAAGAAATACCACAGCTGGACCCCCTCGAAATCCTCAAATTCCTGAAGGAATTGAATCTCGAGGGGCTGCTTTAAACAAGAAATCCTTCATATAGCAGAATCAGATGGGGCACAATAGATCTAATTAGGTCGCAGCGCATCTGTCACCATCCAACCTACCAATACCAATAACAATACCTATATGTGAAATGTGAAAGAGTGTGAAAAGGAAAATTTGTACTATACTGATGATTTCTTGGACATGCAATGTCTAGTAGGCTATTCCAGATTGTATCACCCTATATGAATGCCAATGACATACCTGAGTCAATAATAGTTTCATCATGCCTACTGGTAAACAAGTCCAGATATAATAATTATCATTAATATCATTATCAAATCATCAACAACAGGAAGGTTCATATTGATTTCATATTGTGGTTATACGTATGTTATTATTGTTCCCAGCGAATACAATTGCATAGCTGCCATTGTTGCTATCGACATGGAAATTGCATGATTAAATGTAGGATTTTTATATCCTCATTTGGAATTTATTATCAGCAGATACCAATTTCGACTCTGAAATTTTAACATATATCTAAATACTTTTGTTTTGTTTTTTTCATTTGAATATTTGAAATTGTAATATAACGAATGATCGAAACCATCCCAAAAATGTCATATGATGAAAAAAGGCTGAAAAATTTCGTTATCTGAATTTTTCATCAGTGGCAAGCAATAGGAATTCCAACAGACCTTGATGCATTATCTAATAATGAATTCTGATATATTCAAATATAACTCATATTTACATATTGGGTCAGAGCTTTATAAAGCAGGCGCCGAGAAGTGAGATTGGGTTCATTTGTCTCTTGTTTTATTTATGTTGTTCGCCATTGTAATCTATGTTCACCTTACTGGGACTAATAGGCGCTATTTAAAATGCCGTTTATCAGATTATTAGCTAATACCGCTAAATCATTTTTTCCTTAGTTATTAAGCTCAGTTCATTTTTGTCCACAAGAAAACTCGTTTGTTACAAAATGGCCTTGTCATAACTATATTTTCATTCAGAAGTAGGTTCTCGTAAACCTATGATCACTTGGTATTGAACTACGAGTAGTGAGTATAATCACACATACATACAGAGAAGTGCACAAAAAACGACCAGGACTGTAACTTTCGAATTATTCGAGATAGGGTTTTGACAATTGATAGACAGCTAGTATAGTGAATTGCTCATTAATTGACATAACAATTTTTGTTCTATCACTTTCGATTTTACTGGAAACGACCCCAACTTCTGATTTTCAAATGGGACACCCTGTATTGTATTCCATAATCGGTTAGGGATTGTCATAACGAATTCATCGATACCGGGTTTGATACGGTTATTCCTAACGATTACGCAGATATTCGCGTTCTAAGTTAACATATGCTCAATGAGTGTGACAGAGAGAAGAGAAAATGAAGCAAATAAAGTGTCATATATGCACGACAAAATATAATCTTGAAATGAGTAAATCTATATCTTGTTTCAGAGCGAATTTGGAGTTTGAATTGAGTAAATATGTCTTGAATGAACTCGATCTTATTCAATCAAGCACATCCATGAATTGTTTATGAAGAGATATTGAATTGGATCAAGCAATCATTTTGTTTGATTCAATATAACAAGATATTGATTCAATCAATTATTTAGTTGACTCAATAAAATTTTCGGATGATTTAAAGAAATATTTGGTTGACTCAATGACATATTTGGTTGATTCAATGAAATATTTTGTTGATTCAAGAGAAACTGTATTTCCATTCGACAAATTGTTTTGTTGAACCAAATTCAGTATTAATTCGGGAATTTTCTGAAATTTCACATCAATAGAATAAACTAAACTAGGAAACTAGTCGACTTTTAGCATAGATCTCCAGTCTTAACGTCTCTTCAGCTAATGCAAAACTGTTTCGAATTGCTAATCATCAAGATCGATTTATCCAGCTGATAATTCAAACACGAAGAATCAGGCTTCACGTATATTATGAATTCGAGGCAGGCATAGACGAGGCGAAATGATCTCCATCTACAGGCGAAAATTTAACTTGGTCTAAAATGAACAAAATATTTCATTGATATTACATATTTCGTTGCTCTATTCAAGCAAATGACCCGTTCGAAATGAGTTCTTTGCTACATCGAAATAAGAAAACTTGTATTTTGTTCCAAAGATATATTCCCATCAAAATGATCATTGTTTAATCAAATCAACAAAATGTTTATAGTTGAATCAACATGGACATTATTTTGGATCAACATAATTTGTTTTTGATGAAACCATATATTTTGTTGATGGAATTGATATTATACTGTTGATTCAATTAGACTACATTCTTGATTTGAACAAGCTGCTTCCATGAAATAATCATATGTATCTGGTTGATTCAACAAAAAATTGATTAGTCTAACATGATCATCAAATTTAGAATTCAGAATTAGTGATCTTCACTACTGGAACTCTTTTATTGAATCGAAGAATCTCATCAGGAAGTTTTTAGTTTATTACAGATCCATATATTCGTTTGTTTTGAAGTTGAATTCCATCTTCTCAATGACAAACAGATATCCTATAAGGCAGTATTAGCAAACTGAATGAGAAAAAATCTAGGAGTCGCATTGAATCAATTATCATACCCAGGAAAAGAAATAATGATGTAGATAATTGAATCAGTTTCAAACAATCGAAGAATGCAGGAATCTGCAATCATCTTGAATCGAGGATAGTGGATAAACGTTTCTTCGTTACTTTTGGACATCATCCTCATTCCTCAATATTGACACAGTCTTATTACCACTCGCGTCTGGTAACGGCTTTATAGACACTATACACTCCAGTTTTTTCACTTCCTCGAAGTGAATTTGTGTCTTTCCGATCTCCACTGCGTTTTCCCAGTATGGTGTTTACTATTTATAGTAACATAAATATATCCTGCGTACGACGTACGCTACATGCTGTGCAATCTCAACAAATTGGTTCGTTCAATTCAGTTCAGAAAAAACACTGTTATTCATTTGGTACACTGTGAATATTTTCGACTTCGCGTTGGAGATATCGAAAACAGTGACAAAAAATTTGTTCAGTACTAACTACTGAGAAGTAATAATAATAATGATAATAATATTTTTTATTTTCCTTTCAGACAAAGTTACAAAATTTGTATAGGAATCGTCAAAAAAACAAGAAGAGAAAAGGAGATCTTAGATTAAAAAAATCCTGAAAAAAAGAGGACGCAAACTACCTACTTATACACAAAAATTCTTCAAAACTATAATTATATACACTTATCAACAAGATGATTCTTGAGTGTTCGTTTAATCATTGAAACAGTTTTGGATTCTTTAATAAAATCATGTAGCAAATTATAAAATCGTGGAGCCATCTGGTCAGGAGATTCGAGAGCTAATTGTGTTTTTCCAAGTGGTACAAAAACATTGTTTTTTTGTCTTGTATCAATATTATGTTTACATTTATTCAGTACAAACAATTTATTTCTATTCTCGAACACAAATAAGCACAAGTCAAAAATTAAAAGACTAGGAACAGTTAGAATTTAAAAATTTCTGAAAGCTGGTCTGCATGAATCAAAGAGACCTATGCCACTAATAATTCGTATGAGGTTTTTTTGTGCTATGAAGACATCAGAGTAGTTAGAGGAGAAACCCCAGTAGCACACTCCATATCTCAGTCTGGAATCCACCTGAGCATAGTACAGCTTCAGCAGCTGATCATCATTTAAAACCTGCCTTATATTCCTGAACTGATATGAAGTAGAGTTAATTTTTTGATCAGAAAATCACAGTGATTCTGCCAATTTAAATGTTCATCAATGTGAAGACCTAAAAATTTTAAGCTCTCACACTCTGTTGTTACAGTGTCAGAATTATCATTAGCTCTAAAGCTAATGATATCTTACCTCCGTTGCCGATGATGGAACCTCATTGAATCTGTTTTTTTTCGCGTTCAAAAACAAATTGTTTGCAGAAAACCATTTGTTGATATTTTCAAAAACTTTGTCACATTTTTCTTTCAAAACTGAATCTGATCTGTCAGAAATTATAATTGACGTGTCGTCTGCATACATTGTTATGAATGTTCCAGGAATTGAATATTCCAAATCATTTATATACAAAACAAACAATATGGGTCCCAATATCGAATTGCTAGTCTCCTTCACAATATAGAAACTTATTCACTATTCGAAATAAAATTCAAAATTGACAGTGTCATCAAATTAACATACTCGATTTTGTGATAATAACCAGGTTCATGCAGTTCCCTCAGCCTTAATGATTAGTTGTTCATAAAAGATTTATTCATTATATATTTTTACATCGCTGCGATATCTTTGTAATGTAACTGTGTTTGCTGGGAAAGATGGAAAAACTCCAAGTAATACTAATAGTTCATGAAATTAACTGAAATGGTAAATATCGAGAGATAACAATCATTTGCCTGGCTATGTGTCACGCAAAATATTGAATTCCATCCTCTCGAAATCAATGCAACGATTCGTATGTACTAATACAGATGCAACTGTTTCTTTCCTGAATGCCGAGTTGTTCCTGAATTGTTCAGGAACGCTTGACTACCTACAGACCGGTTTCGAGCTTTTAGCTCTCATCAGTGGAAGGGTGTCCCCAGATAGCATTCATGACCGCTATCTGGTGCGAACCTAACTCAACGTAAATACCTATCAGCAATTGATACCCACGAGGCATTCGAACGCTGCGAAATGGACACAATGTCGTCTAGGGTAGAAGGAAAGAAACACTCCAAGATTTCAATATTTTGCGTGGCATATAGCCTAGAAAGTAGTTTTATTGCTCTCGTTATTCACCGGTTTTGAACATTTTATGAACTTTGGAGGTGGATTTTGAGTTTTTCCTCCTTAGTAAAATATTCGTTGGATAGAAATATTCTTCACAGTGTATGACTGGCATTTTTTAAATTGCTCCTCATGTTTCTTGATGGCTAATCTCGAACTGTTGTATTTTGGGTGGGTCTGAACAATAATGAAGATGAAATTAAACTGGTTTATATAATGTATGGTAATGGTCTATTCTGGTATTTCACTTCAGACTCAACCAATCGTCAGCCTCAGATTATAATAGGTAATTAGAGTGTACCAAAGAAGCCTTGCTCTATGCTTCAGGGCACTGAATACCTTTACATGAAGATTTTGACACTACTCATATCTTGAAAAGTGATGGAGCTAATACTAAACTGTGATTGTAATTCGTGGACCAAAACCAATCTTTAATATATCGAGCAACTACCAAAAAAAAATGGTAGCCTTAATTGATTACTTCTTTCACACTCGGCTGGACCTATGAAATGTCACATGATATGCGATATCAGCGGCTATTCTGTTCGCCAGCATAAGAGTGCTATGGTTGTCAAACTTTGACATACCTATCAGTCACTCAAAAATTGAAATGTCTTGTTTTGGATCAACTTCCACTACGGAAATTCGTAATTATGTAAGCGAATAGATATCAGACAATAACAAGGAGAGTAAAGAGTCTGTCTGGAACAATTCATGTTTTTTTGTCAGCAGAAAAACTATGAATTTTGTGCGACTACCCCATCTTTCGTTATTGCTCAAATCCTAAAAGATTGGGTGAGGAGAATGGTGAGGAATATTAGGAATACATAGGATATGATGAGATATGATGAGAATACCCCAGAGGCCTTCAGAAGAATTTTCATTCAAATAGTATCTGCAGAATTGTAACTTGCATAAAACGTTGAGACTCATATAAACCAGTGTTTTTACACTGTTCATGATATAATCTTCCTGAATATCACTCGACCATGACAAATGGAGACTATTATTTTCTCTAATTCATCTCGAGTAACTTGTATTTTGGGACAATTCAATTCGATGAATAATGTTCATATGGTCTCATCAAATTGTCAAAATACAAGGTACTCTCGATAGAATTATGAAGAAAATAATAGTCGGCTATTTGTCATGGCCTCGGGATCTTACCCACGACAGTTGCTTGGTTCAAACAATGAACAATAGGGTACAAATATATGGTTCAAATAGTCAACCCTTGACATCATAGTGGATGATATTTCAATTCGACTTATTTTTGGATACATTCATACTCACTAATGATACTGATTTGTGGTGGTCCAAACAAGTCGGGGGTATTTTGGAATCCCCTGTGCTAGTTTCGTGCTTACTCTGTTTTCCTCCAACACTGCAAATCGATTTTGGGCTGTGTTCTTGAGATTTCATCGCCTCATCATCCTACTCTTCATTATCATCATCGATCTGGAAGCAATGTGGAAAAGTATTGAAATCATGCTCACATTGCAGTAAGAGTTGTAAAGAGTCAGTTTTCTTCCAGGATAAATCAAAGTGGAGCTCATTCTCTATAAGATGTTCTTCGGAAGACATGAAAGGTAATTTATATGCACATTTATTTCTTGTACTCTCTTAGCTACTGTTCATAAATGGTCAATCCACATCTTGAATTATGTCAATTGCAGTTAACCGTAGCTATAAGATATAAAGGCGATTTGTCTTGTTTTCTTGTTTCAGAAAGGATACTGATGGTAGCCAACTACCATCAGAGATATTGAATCCGAGATAAATAAAGTATAATGATACACATCAAGTTGTTAATTGTACATTTTCATAAAATGCAAGTATTCTGAATTATCCCCAAACTCATATTTTTTGGATGCGTCAATATTTCAATTATTGTGCTTTGGGCGGTCTATCTCTCGGTCCAAATCAATTTGTGTTACAAAGGCAGAGAGTATGCTATGGATAATTGAGGGTATATGAAGGGAAATCAATTTGACACTCCTGTCATCATGAATTAATGAATTTGTATATTGTGTAACTGCATTCGAAAGAATTGATCGAGTACGTTTGAAATATGAGAAAATATATGGGATCATTGGTTTATAAAAGGAAATTGTTTTTTGCTTTTTTATCATAATGGATGAACGGATTTTATGGGTAAATCGACACCAAAGAAGCTTGCTGAAACCAATATGAAAAAAGGGGGAATGTCACAAAATAGTATATTGTGCAACAAGTGGGGAAAGTTCAACTTTTCTCACGAGAGTGAAAGTCTGAGCCTGAAGGGCGAATGATGCAAACAGACGAGTGAGAAAAGTAATTTTCCCCACATGTTGCACACTATACTTTTTCTACAACTGCATTTATTCAGAGAATTCCAAGTAATGTAACTTATTGCTATTCATTTTATAATGTGGCACTATGCCACATTGAATATTGTGACTAAAGAGTAGACGCTTTTCCTAGTTCCTCAAAGTATTTCAAAAAAGTACACTTTATTTCTGTATTTTTTTAAATTTCAAACATTCCTCGTATATGCCAATTCATGCTTTTTTCTTGAAATTTCCGAAAACTAATCCAACTTTCGCAGCTTTTTCCATTATCTCTCTCTCTGGCGGTGTATATTTATCAAAATCGTCACATCTCGGCAGCCAAATGAGTTTTGGTCAATTTTTGTTGTTTCTTCATGGATATGTATGTGGTGTTGGCAAAGTGCCGTGAGAAAAAATATCTCTCACAGTATGAGCAATACATGGTTTTGAGACTGAATAAGCTATGAGAAATGCGCTACTTTTCATAGCAGTAGTAGAAAAAGTAAGTTTCGAGGAAAACGCATTTCAAAGTTTAAAACTTCCTTACTTTTTGGAAGTTGAAGGAAACTGAAATCAAACCACCTGGATTCATTCGATCGAGTATAATGAGCAATAAAGTTGAACAACTAGAAATAAAAATCATATTTGAATGGAAAAATCATCGAAAACAAAAAATAAGTCCAAAGATTCAAGGGGAAAATGGAGAATGTCCAAATAATTAAATTCAGTTAATAGATAAAATAATCGACTGATCTCCACACATGAACTCATAATAATAATATAGAGAGTATCTTCATGTTTTTTAAGAGATATGTATGTTAGAATTAAAGAAATTGTC
Source organism: Phaedon cochleariae (assembly GCA_918026855.4). Taxonomy (NCBI): domain Eukaryota; kingdom Metazoa; phylum Arthropoda; class Insecta; order Coleoptera; family Chrysomelidae; genus Phaedon; species Phaedon cochleariae. The sequence goes on from OU896721.1 coordinate 32,847,688, forward strand.
ACTGATGAAAACTAGTTAGCAATAAAATACCCCGTATATAACCTTCCATTCGACAATAGATAATCCCTCTAAGGCCCTACATGACAGATAATCGCCATATATTGCAAATTGCACAGTTGCATCCCATAATTTCATGAATGCGGTATTAGAGATGTTGAATCGGAATAACAAATCGCTATGAAATTCCTCGTAAATCCTCTTTACTCGAACACAGGTGTTTTGTCCACTGGATTATTGTTATTCTGAGGTTGTACGCCTTTTTGCTAGACTGGAAGAGAACCAGCAAGCGGCAGCTTTTCGAAGAAGGGCCTTAGGCGACATCAAGAGACGACTCCGATTCTAACTTATGCGTTTAGTCCGTGGGTCTTCCAAGAAGATGATGTTACGTGAAGACCACAAGGGAAAAAGGGGGAATGTCACAATATAGTGGACATTGATTTGATACCACCATCTGATAGCCTAACCACTATATTTTAGTATGAACAGAAGTCCATAGCAATATCGCAGCATTGTCAGCTAATATGCTCGTTCGAAAATACGTTCACATGGAAAAAATGCGGAATGTCCACTTCAAAACTTTGAAGAAAGGGGAACATCCAAGCTTATAGTGCTAAACTAACTTTTCGTGACATCCCTCCTTTTTTCCCTGTGGTCTTCACATGCAATTATCAGTATGCTTTATCACTTATAGTCAAAATACTGAAGGTGCTCAATAATTCACAATTAATAAGAAAAACAATAGGTTCATCAATATAAGTTCAGATTGATTCTATGTTCTTCCATGAATATCTGCACATTTTTTGTCCTCAATCCTTTTTGGGTTTTCAAGTAATGACTTGAACCGTCACACAACTCAAGTGTTACAATAAATGGGTAAAAACCCAGGCATATACCTACAACAAAGATTAATCTTGTGTCCTTGCATGAACATCTACATGACATTTCCTCCTCAATTGCTATCAATGCAGATTTATCTTTCACACAAACACACCTACACACTTTTTTCACCAATATCTCTCAGACTTTTCACTTGACTTAGATCCTTTGCGCACCAATCAAGTATCACAATGAAATGAATAGATAGGTAGCCATTTTTCTGTTGTGTTTTATGATTGGAGACATTGAGAACATTGCACGGAAAATTAGGATTGTTTTTCATATAAAATTCTCATATCACGGTGTTTGTTGCCAAACTCCTTCGAAACGGCTTGACCCACTCGTATTGAAATACTTGAGAATATTTGGTAGGTCTGAGAATCGGTTGCAAGCTATTTTTTCAATTGAAAATTCAAGATGACAGATCCAATATGGCGGTCGAGTTTTGTAATTATGATCCGATTCTATTCAAAATTGATATCTGAAGGCTTTCGGGGTCGTAGATTATGATTCATCTGTCGAAATTTGGAAATTAAAGATGGCGGATCCAATATGGGGGACGATTCCATTCAAAATTGGTATCTGTGGGTATTCGGCGTGGAAGATTTTGATTCTTCAATCAAGATTGGCAAACGATGAGCATTGTAATAAATAGTATCAAAACTTGAGAAACACGCTTTTATAGATAATCAAACTATATGGATGTAGATAATAAATAGTAGTTCGAAAAATCAGAGAGATAGATTGCCGAATTGAAAAGAAGTAGAATAATAGAAGTGTGTTGATGAATATGTAACTGAAAAAATATTTTCCAGGAATAATTTATATAGCAAAACAACGTTTGCCGCATCAGCTAGTCACTAATATGAACATAAAGCTTCCGAAAACTAGTAGCACTAAGTGTGGCGGTAGGAAGGTGAGGGTTCGATATTTGAAAATCGTGGAGATGGCTTGGAGTTTTGATCCCTGGTCACAGTTTTGTCGAGCAGCTCGTACATTTGTGAGTCTTGCCCACGGACTGATGTTCCAAAGAAGGGCTCGGAGCGTCAGTCTTCTTGGGACACAATGTGCAATCATCTCCGAGAATGGTCTCCCACTGCTTCACGAACGGTCTGAACTATGAACTGTGTGGTTCGTACAACGGAGAACGCCCGGCAGAAGTAAGTAGAAGAAGAACCGAGGAAAGAACAGTGGGTGAGCGACCTATTCGATGCTTTCGTAATTATCTCAGGGTCGAAAAATTCTTGGGGCACCAACAGCTATCATTAACGTTCTCTGGAAAATAGTTGATTAGGACGAGATTGGAAGAATGGGGAACAGTTAAAGTTAGAATTAGTCGTTTGATTGAAAGGAAAATTTGCTACAGGCATGCCTAATTAAACTGGTTTGAATGGGAAGCTGAATTGGAAACACATATTCGTGGATTTGCAAGGCAAAAATGCTATCTCATGGAACCATATTTTGTTGAATATATACCTAATACAGTGAACGTTTGTATGCAAGAGCAATTCGTAGATTTGCAATGCAAAAATGCTATCTCATGGAACCATATTTTGTTGAATAGATACCTAATACAGTGAACGTTCGTATGCAAGAGTAATTCGTGGCTTTGCAAGGCAAAAATGCTGTCTCATGGAACCATATTTTGTTGAATAGATACCTAATACAGTGAACGTGTGTATGCAAGAGCAATTTGTGGATTTGCAAGGCAAAAATGCTATCTCATGGAACCATATTCTGTTGAATAGATAACTAATACAGTGAACGTTTGTATGCAAGAGCAATTCGTGGATTTGCAAGGCAAAAATGCTATCTCATGGAACCATATTTTGTTGAATAGAAAAGTTGGCGATCTGGCTCTATTTTAACGATATTTTCATGGACGATGCTCTCCTGAAATATCAACAATTGTTCCTTCCTTGGCAGTCACCGCGAGATTAACCCGTCGAATTGAGGCTTCGCACCCCTTCGTGGTCACTTTGGGGACCTGCAGAACATCTCTCTCCAAAGACTCGTTCATCCAACGAACAGCGGGGCTCTGGAACACATTGCCAAGGGGAGTGTTTCCCGAGGCATATAACCTCCAGAAATTTGAGAAAAAAATTCCTACCTCATTTCCCTTGGTTCTCACGATGTTCTGTGAACAATACAGGACATCCCTCCTCGTAGGAACCAGAACATAAAAAAAATGCGAGAGCAATTGTTTTGATGACTTTTTTTGCGTGTTCATGGGGTATAAGATGTTTCATTTCTTAGTGGGTCTAAGAAGTATGTACCTGCCGATAGTGGAATGAGATAATGCCATAGCCGATCCATTTTTAAATTATAGTATGCATGGACGAAGAATCAGAATATATACATAAATTATCATCCTCACTCATATCTAATTATACAATTTTGACTGTCAGTCATATCAAAAATGAGAATAATCTGTGTAATTTCGAAGTTTATAGGAATCGAGATAGGAATATACAGGGTGTCCACATATTCCTGAGGTCAGAATAAGCCGATCTGAAGCAACTTACTTGCAGTCCAAAATTGCTCCGTTGCCGAAATACAGGGTGGTGACGATGAAAAATAAAAATCGACAAGTGCACTTCAAGAAAGTATTTTGGAGAATTCATTTTTGCACTGCTAATTGACCCAATTACATCCAAGAAAATAACAGCAAACATTTTTTATTCAAATTAATTTTAATATTCTCGTGCTGATGCAACGAACAATGTTCAGAATAGTGATTTTCCCAACAAGTGCGGAAAGGATACTTTCCCGCATGCGAATGCCGTTGACCCGACCGACGCGAAGCGGGCAAGCAGTCGAGTGCGGGAAAGACACTTTCCCATAGCAGAATATATTTTGAATTTTTGATCATGATCATCATCTGAATTAACTTTTTCTTCAATAAGAACATAACATCTCATAGGTTCATGAGATTTTTTTGTAATATTCACCTGTGTGATTATTTGGTGAATTTCTTTTACACTATTCAAAGTTGGCATGTATACTTCGTATATTATTATTGTGTGTAATTATTTAGTCATTATTTCACTACTAAGCAAGGTATATAGTCATTTAATTTTCATGTACCAACTGGAAAAAAAATTCAAGATTATATAATACATCTAGCGTGTGGACATGATCTAACAATGTAACTGTGTAATTCCAAGAAGTCATCATATTAATATGGCCCACACTCACTCACAGATCAGTTAAATAACAGTATTTTGAAATGATATCTCTCCGAATGAATTCAGAGAAAAATATTCCTCAACATTGTTTTGAAACTCCACTTTGGAATTTTTCCTCCAATTTCTGAAAATAAACGAACAAATCCGATGGATTGAAAAATGGTTCGAATACAATGGTTTTCTAAATCAACCAAAGCATGCATTTTTTCTCACCATTTGGTTTTTTTGGCTTAGTATTACTGCTTATGAATAAGCTAGATGAATGCAGGTTCTGAGGAATAGAAGAGGAAACCTGCATTCACATATACTTACGAAATGTAGTGGTCTCCCTACAAGTTTTTTCCATATGATACCGACTTCATGAATGCACTGTAGAAACGAGAAGAGAAAATCCCAAATAATCAAGTAAATCAGACAGTATTTGAAATGAGATTAGTCTCAAATTGTATTACCTACCCAAAATGAAAGATAACTCATGAAATAATATATGATAATTTCGATCTAACTGCAATCCTAAGCCATTGTTGAATACTCAACGATAATCTCTATCTGATAATGGATGATTCAGGGATATTTCATCATTTCGCAGTTACCAGAGCGATGGACATATTACAAGAAATCGGAAAACCAAGAGTCACAAAAGGATACCACAGAGAAGGAAAAGAAGTGGAAAAGGTGAAATAAGAAGATGAAGACCAATTCTACAATTTTCATCTACCTAGTATTATCGATATTCATTTGTAATATTATATTATGCACTGTATCGTTAGTATTTCCTGTTTTCAAAAGGCTCTTCAAGTTAATGCTTTCGTTGAACAACGCTAATGGTCAGAAGGTAATTAGAATTCCAAGATCATGCCGATATCACAATGATGGATAATGGGTCAGTCGTATATGAGAGGTGCGAAAAACAAATGATGGGACTGGATGAGAATGACTTGATTTATCGCTAAGGACTCGGCTAAGGAAATTGTGATCACATGGTACGATTCATCTACTTGCGTCTAATTGATTGTATCAGAAATCTGAGACACAAACATGGCTAATGGTGTGACGGTTATGAGATGAAGGCAACAAGAATGCGAAAGCCCATCGTGTTCCAAACACCGAGAATATCCAATCAGTTTTCGTGTAGATTGTTTCTTCAACTCCATTACTCAACTTCATAGATAGAATGATCCACTATTGAGAACAAACAAAATATACCCCTAATATCACAACTCGATCCAACGGACGTCCTATGGATATACTCCTCTGGACATCCATAGGACATTCAGTTTGTGTACACTGGATGACGAATGGACTTCCGTAGAATATCGTTTTTCTAACTTTTTAGGTATGCATAATATGGTATCCGTCATGGACATCTATTTGGTATTCGTCATGTGCATCCATATGGTATCTGTTATGGACATCCATATAGTACCTTCCATCAGAGAATGTCTATATAAAAAGTATGCATTCACATATAAGAATAATCTGGTCAATAAATAGAATCTATGCTTCTATGTAAATGTGATTATATTCAAGAACACTCGGTACTATAATATTCTATATCAGATTGATGTGATTAGTCGCTTCTATTGAAACATCCCTTAGTCTCTTATCGAGTTTTCTTTCAGGCAGATCGCTTCACGTGGTGGTGGACGGTGTATCGTCTGATACCATTGGCATCAATTCCGGCGTTCCACAAGGATCAATTTTGGCACCAACATTATTCCTTCTTCATATCAATGATCTGTTGGGAGCGAGGTTGGGAGTAACAACTAGCCCCATCCACAGCTTTGCAGATGATAGTACCCTCCATACTACGTTCTCTTCCAGAATTCCCATTTCTTCCCAGGAAACTAAGAACTCACGGCGCAAGCAGGTCAATGCTGTCAATGAAGATCTTGCTGAAATCACAGCCTGGGGAACAAACAACCTAGTTGAATTCAACGCCACCAAAACTCAAGCCTGCATTTTCTCAAGAAAGGCGGAACTCAGTATGCCCAATATTGTAATGTCTGGCTCCACCATCCCCACCAAGCCCACCGTATCTATGCTCGGTATTTCCATCAGCAACACTCTTTCATGGGATAATCATGTCAGATCCATCGCAAAAGCTGCTTCACAAAAACTCGGATTCCTGTTTCGTGCGAAAAGCTACTTTACACCTTAACAGCTTCTCATGATCTACAAAGCGCAGATACGGCCTGTTCTAGAATACTGTTCCCACATATGGGGTTCAGCACCAAAACATACGCTGATGCTCTTAGATTCCATCCAGAGAAGAGCCATTCGCCTGGTGGGTGACGCCACACTCACTCACTCTTTGACATCATTGGAACACCGTAGAAAGGTCGGCGACCTTTCACTTTTCTATCGATACTTCCACGGGAAATGTTCTTCGGAAATCTCTGCTATCATCCCTTCACTAGCAATACCAATCAGACGAACTAGACAAGCCCAGTCAGCACATCCTTTCGTTGTCAACCTCAAAAGATGTCGAACAGAACTTTATCAAGACTCCTTCATCCATAGAACGGCTAGGCTCTGGAATTCATTGCCTGCGGAAGTATTCCCAACAACATATAATCTCCAAAAGTTCAAAAAAAATTCCAATACCTACCTCCTGTCCCTATCCTCCCTAGGAACGCACGATGTTCTTTGAACATCATAGGGATTCCCTTTCGTGCGCTCCAAGCGAAAAAAAAAAGTCATTTTAGTTTTGTAGAGTTGACACAATATGAGTTCGGTCTGAACACATTTTTGAAGTTCACTTTTGCACTATTATTAGTCACTCAATGTCAGATCCGTTCTACTAGTTGAAATTCTTTGACATCTTCATCAACACACCCTGGAATGACTCATCACTTCAAGTGATCTATTTATTCTTCGACCGAAATGTAATGAAGTTCTTCAACTTCGATTTTTATTGTTATCAATTATTATCAGTTGAAAAGTTTCATTATCATTTTTCTGGAATCCATCTGACTATTCCCATTATCTTACTCTAACATATTTTGCAGCGATAGTCTCCGGAATTGTTGTCCATAGTATGAAAGGGTAAAGATAAATAGCTGTTCTCTTTCGGAAATTAATTTCATTCCAATAATATCAAACATTGAATTCCGAACACAATGCTCCAACGTTGACATTTGTACCAGCATTTCACGGTGGAATAGTCGAGCATATCAATCGAATACCAATCGTCTGTTGGGGAAAAAAGTCCAATTTAATTACTGCTCTCGCTTTGATAAATGGTTTTCAAATGAAACTCGAGTTGTTTGTAATGAAAGGTATGAAATGGTAAATGATAAATTACAGTTGGCTTCGCAAGATGGGCAGGATTATAGGATTATTATTTATTGATGTCCTGCCCTTGGCATGTAATATACTGAGACTCCAGAATAATCATTAAGTACTAATCTCTTCATTGAATAATTCATCGACTGTATTATATTATGATATAATAGGAAATATCGGGTTCATTTTTGGTTCAATACGATATATTGGTCTAGTAGGTATGTTTCCAAAATCATATCAGGATAATAACATCATAATACCAAGATTCCATAAGTGGTAATAGCAAAATGGAATTCCGATTCTCATGAATAATAATCACTGACTTTTGTGAACATATTCATCAAGGTGTTTCAAGATCCAACATGGAAATAGATATCTTTACCTATTCTTGAATAATTTATTAGGAATGGTAATTATTTCCTTGTTGATGGTTTTCAAATCGGATGGAGATGAATTCATTTTGCAGTTCTCACATTATTCTCATCAGATTATTTCTACAGGGTGTTTCTCAATGATATGCTGTTATACAATATACACACAATTTCAATACGAGACAAAAAAATAACTTTCGAATACCCTTTGCCAGATTGAATATTACCAGTTCATCGCCAAACTTTATTGGGCCAAGGTTATACAACAAATTACCTGAATGCAATCAGAAATTGTGAAAAGGAAATAGATTTCATCAGAGTTTTTGTGTACGTAATAATATTCCTATACTTGTTATATACACTCAATACCAGCCAGGCAAATCAGAAACGAACGAGGGATAAATGTTGACAACATAAATATGGACTTGGCAACAATTCTCGAATGGGGATCCAATAACTAGGTAGATTTCAATGCAAACAAAACACAAGCATGCCTTTTCTCTAGAAAAGCCGATCTCACTGTGCCCAACATGAGCTTGTCAGGAGTAACCATACCTTTGAAGACATCCATTTCGATGCTTGGTATTACTATCAGCAATAACCTTTCTTGGGAAAATCACGTGAGATCAATTGCTAAAAGTACATCCCAAAAACTTGGTTTTCTGTTTCGAGCCAGGAGCTATTTCACTTCCAGTCATTGCTTACGATCTATAAGGCACAAATTCGACCTGTCCTGGAATACTGTTTCCATATTTGGAGTGCAGCACCCAAACATACCCTGAAACTGTTAGATTCTGTCCAAAAAAGGGCAATTCGTCTCGTGGGTGATGCCTCGCTCACAAACACACTCACTTCTCTGGAACACCGTAGAAAAGTTGGCGATCTGGCTCTATTTTATAAATATTTTCATGGACGATGCTCTTCTGAAATATCAAAAATTGTTCCTCCCTTGGCAGTCCCCGCGAGATTAACCCGTTGAGTTGAGGCTTCGCACCCCTTCGCGGTCACTTTGGAGACCTGCAAAACATCTCTTTCCAAAGACTCGTTCATCCAACGAATAGCGAGGCTCTGGAACACATTGCCAAGAGAGGTGTTCCCCAAAGCATATAACCTCCAGAAATTCAAGAAGAACACCAATTCCTTCCTTATTTTCCTCAGTTCTCACGATGTTCTCTGAACAGAACCAGAACATAAATAAAAAGTATCAAGTGGAACCTCCTGTATTCAGATAACGTGAGCGTGTGCTATGTTATAGTAAACTAATTCCTAGTTGATCGTTTATTCAATGTATACAGGCGTTAAGAATCACTTAAATCCACTTATCAGATTGGATGGAATTGCAGGGCAATTTTCAGCGAATAAGCTGTAAAATCATTCCCCTGTCTATTATGTGAATCTCTATCAGCAGAAGACCATAAAACTGAGCGGTATATTGGTTAATTTCTATTATTATTACTTTGAATTATTACTATACTATCAATAGCATTGCGTAGTGTTATCCTGAAGAGCGGAGGTCTGACTCAGACCGGTAGTTTCAAGTACAGTTTGGCTTCAAGAAAATATTTTATAATTCGAGTTACCTACAGGGCGTGTCGGTTGTATTTCGTTTGCTCTGTCTAGATTGGAATTTCCGTAAAATTCAGTGCGAAAGCTATGATCGGAATGGCTTATCAACGTTTTGCAAATATTTTCTTCACAATTTTGTTAATTCGCATGAATATGTTTCCTGTTATTGAAGAACAAAAATGATGTCAAGTAAAGTTAGATTCTTACATTTCTCAGATATTTGAGATTTTTTGTGTCAGTAATAAAAACGTCCATCATTTCGACACATTCTTCAATAGAAATGCTAAGATGACTTCTCTAATAAGATGTCTAACATACAAATTTCCAGTTAAAATTGGAAATTTCAATGTTGTGCCTGTCATATATATCGTATGACTATCTATACCTATCTAATATTTCTCATATTCGAAATCCATTACACTTATCAATCTACAAAAAAAATCATTTCCTGTGTTATAACAAGCACCTCAGACGTCAAGACAGCAACATACGTATAATTACTGTGAAGAAGTGATGAGAAAAAGTTGGACATCTGCCTAGCAAAGTCACGGGCCACTTAATATGACCGTTATAGTATGGTTAAACGTTAAACGAGAGCAGACCTTCAAGCAGGGAACAATGACTGATGCAGAGCTGATGATTTCGAACAGGGGTGGCTATTTCATGGGATTAGGGCATTGACCCATCCGGACCAACACAAAGTGTTCCTGGAATTGGTCATCATGCAAAACATATTTTCAAAACTCTAGCACTTGGTGATCAGTTGCAAATATCAAAAACTCGTCAAATGCTGATGCATTATCATGTGCCTGCTAAAAAAACTTCAACTGCTCACATCATGCACATCAAAATTTAGAGGGTGCGATCTAAGGGTGCCAGTGATTTATCGAAAGGCACTTCATAACAAAACCAACAAATATTGAACGAATGACTAGGGTTTGAGAACTGATGGCAAAGAATCCATTGCCTAAAAACTGCTCAATAATACATTTTATTCATTTCATTTGAAATAATTGGGTAGATATTGCACATGTACATACCTGAGGATATTCTCCAATCTAAAGCTAATAACTATTTTCAAATCAATGCTATTGATTTTACTTCAGACCAGCAATCAAATTGTGAAAGTGTTACGATCCATAAGGAAGCTACCGATCATAATAACATTGTTGTAACAAACAAGAAACATCGCATTTCATAAAACAAATAAGAAAATATAATAGTGATCAGAACTATTTAACATCATTAGATTTTAGTACTCTGAATTCCTCCCAAGGCTGTGATAATGCTTCCACAATTCATTGGTATACACTGAAACAGATGAGGGCCCAATCACTGACCCGTGAGGAACCTTGAACTCAGTGTCAATAATTTTATGAATTTTTAGTTGAGACATATTTCTAGCGATCTCGAACAGGACTTGCGTGGGCAGCCACATAGATAATATACAATGAGACACGGTTAATAATGATATTATCAAAGAATTTTAATCGGAACGATTCAAATACGAGTTATGGCTGGTTGATATTGCTTGCGTGTTCTTACCGGTTCAACCAAGGAGTCTACGATCCTTTCAGGAAGGTAAATCATTTGATTCATGATTATCTGCAATAAGGAAGGATATGCATGGTTGGGATGATGTACAGTTGATGGTGTCGAACCTAATGCCATATTTTTGGATTATTGTGATTATTTTCAGTGAGAGCTAGGACTTTCATCTGAAAATATTCTCGGAAAATATTTGAATGGTAATGGCGAATAAAAACTGTTTCTATTATTCGAAATTTGGTTGCTATAATTCTGATAATACATAAATATATCGAGTGAATATCAGAGTAGGTACCTACATATTTTTCAGATTCTTCCAAAGAAATTTTTAATTCTCAATGTCTTGTTCGTACCAAGAAGTTGTATATCAAAGTTATTATTTCATCCTCGTTGAAAATTAATTTAAGCATCGATGAAGAAAATCTTTCACGTCATCTGGTTTATATGAAGGAGATGGATGATGTAATCATATCCATTCAAATTGCATTACAGTTTAAATACGCTGAACACGTCTCTGCAATTGCAATGAATGTAACAAGATCAATCAATCATGATTTTCGATTGGTTTTCACGTTCTAGATTTCCATGACAGGATCTTCCATCTTCAATTAATGTACGTAGGAAGGTATATTGATTCGATATGTTTTATGAATAATTAATCAAAAGTAGGTAGGTGTGATCAACACTGTTATCAATTATTCATTTTCTGAATTTATTTATAGTCTGGATTGATAAACCGAGGATAAACTTCATGATTTCTATTATAGCATAGCAAAAGTTCCTAGAATCAGCAAATTGTTCATATTACTTGTTTGTTTGAACTTATTTCTACCTACTTTTTCTTTGGGGGTGTTCCTCAGGGAAGTGATCTTGGGCCCTCTTCTAATTTTATGCACATGCTTCATAAACATGCGTATCATATAACCTTATATTGTATGAAGTGAGAATTTTCCCAAATCACATCTTTGAAATTTGTGGTACTTTTTTTATTTTTATCATTGTGTGAATATACAAAGTATTTCATTACAGAACGAAGATACTGCAGCAGTAAAAATAGGTTACCAAGGTAATATACTAGGAATTCTATTCCAACAGTTTTTATTACCCACATAAAGGTTATTCTATCGATTCTGTATAAATATCTTCAGAGAGACATAACTAACTCAAAATCACCTATTGAATTTTTGATATCTTGATTGATTGATTGATTGATCGATCGATATACTAATTATTTCCCATCTACTTCCCGAATGACTGAAATATCAGCACTGGAAACGATCCAGCTTTGGATTTGAAGGAATACAATGAATTGTTTTGTTATCAAAACCACACGCTGTGTAACCAAATTTTCGAAATTCACTTTCAAATTTCTCGTCAAATTTGAAAAGTGCACTAAAAGTAAAATCAGTTTATTATTTATATGGACCCAGATTTGGACTTTGTGGTGACATCGAGGGTGACATATACCTACTGCTGACGTATGTTTTTTTTTTTCAAAAAATCACCCTGTATATTTTATTCGAACATCGTCAACTCACCTTTTGTCAAAACAACAAGCCAAATTAATCCAAAAATTCCGCAAGATTCACTGAATTTTTCAACAAATTTTCATTGTTCGTTTTTTTACTATTTTCGAATTTTCAAAAATTCACGTGATCTCACTGTATATCATTATTCGCGCATGATCCTAACGCGCCGCCTAAGCTCAAAAGGTATACTGCTCGCATTTCGTGCTTCAAGCACTCGTACTTCGTACCTGCAAGATGCATTCGAGCGACGTTGTCAAGCCATAAAAATAGCGCTAGTTATCGGAAACTTTTTTTTATTAATTCGTTCATTCATTCATTCATTCGAAAACCCCCAGAAACCAATTTTGGAAAGGATCGGATCATAATCACAAAATTCGTGTGCCATATTGGATCCGCCATGTTGAGTTTCCCAACTTTGAGGATGAAATCATAATCGTCGACTCCGAAAACACCGAGATTCCAATTTGGAATATAATCAGATCATAAATTAAAAAAAGCTGGTCCTCCATATTGAATCCGCCATTTTGAATTCCCGAATTTTAACCGGACCATAATTACAAAACGCGTCCGCCATATTGGATCTGCCATCTAGAATTTGCATATTTTGATGAAAGACTCATAATCTCCGACCCCGAAATACCCCAGATATCAATTTTGAATAAAATCGGAGAACAAAACTCGTCCGCCATATCGGATGCGCCATCTTGAATTTTCAATTTGAAAAATAGCTCACTTACAACCGATTCTTATACCCATATCGAATACACACAAATAATTTCATACTTATCGGTCATCGAATACACACAAATATTTTCATACTTATCGGTCAAGCTGTTTCGGAGGAGTTTGGCAACAAACACCGTGACAGGGACAGGAGAATTTTATATATTAGATTTCAACAAGTCATTGAAGAGATTAAATAATTGGGCTTCTTCATTTCAACTACCCAGATAACACAGGATATCCTATGGATATCCTTCTCAAGTCCATTTCAGGTCGGGATATCCTGGGACATGAAATGGATATCCATAGGATATCCGTCAGAGGATATCAAATGGATATTCTGATGCGGATCATCTATGGACGTCCATAAGATGTTCGTTTAGCGAACAAAAATTGTTAATTGAGAATGGTTCAAAACAATACGAATCATCACAAATATCACATGCAAATCACATGTTTATTAGAAATTCAAAGGTAGTTTTCCATCATATAACTATTGTTATGTAGGTATAATATGTTTATAGCCACAATTAAGATATCCGATGCAAATATGAATTCATATAAATAACAACACCACAGTTTGGAATTTTTCTCTGTTGTTCAATGTTTTCGTACAAAAATATACAATCACTCGAAAATAGCTCTCATATATATTTACTTTTTTGTGGTCTTCAGATGGACATCCATGAGATATTCATCCATGGATTTATAGCGGATATCCATCAGAAGATATCTTACCCAGATAGCACAAGACGTCTTTAAGATGTCTGAATTATATCCTATCTTAGTCTGTACGTCTTACTCCCTGAATAAGACGTCTACAAGATGTCATCATTCAGACGTTTTAAAGATATGTGATTCTCACGTCCTGAATACGTCTTAAAGACATCGTAATAATACAAATAAGCAATAATGATATTTGGTATATTATAATAAGTATTAATCATAATGACTTTTAGTGTGTCATATCTGAACGTTCTCCACTCTCAGAATTCCTGAATTCCACACCTAGTTATGGTTCTATTCTCATAATATGCGTTAAACTTTTAATAAGAAATATAGGTATGATCATATTGATTCAGGCTAATAGAATATTTTCAATTTCATAATTTTTATAACTTCATCGTAATACATATAGAGGTTATATAGATTGTTCAGAGTAAGTTATTTTATAAATAGGGTGGGATGATTTGAAAATACCGCCATGTCAAACGAAAGAGAGATCGTAGCGCCATTGTTTGTTGTTTGGTTTTGGGTGATGGTGTTTATTGAGAGGTGTGTTTATGTTAATTTCGTTTTGAGTTCTCAATCATTCTCAGCTTTGATATTTGTGTATTTTTTAAATCCGTGTTTTCCAGTGGTTCATTGTGTTTTGATTGAGGACAATAATATCTCTGATGTTTAACAGTAGAACACCTACCTACCTCTAGTTGGAATGTTGAACCTAAAACCTATACCAACATAAGCTGTAAGTTTTTATCATTATTGAACAAGAATTCTTATGATTTGGCCATTTAGCCTGTGCATTTCAATCTGTCTATCCTTTTTCAGTGATTCAGTGTCTCCAAAATGAAGCTGAGCTCATAAATGCGGGCCACCTGGTTTTGGCTGGTCAAATGGATGCAAATGATTGCATTGAAGTATAATAAGTATTATGTCTCATTATGTTTACAGTCCACTGTGTGTGCCAGGTAAGAAGAACTCTCCCTAATAATGATATTGGTAAACTCCTGAAACTCAACTCTATATATATCATTGTTTTCAGGAAGAATGTGGGATCTTCCAGAGATATATAAATATGCTTGGTTGACACAAAAAGCAATCAACAGAGGGACTAATACAATCAGTATTCCTATAGATGAGATGCCCTGTTTTAAGAAAAAAATGAAGAGACCAGTTATATGAAACATAATGAATATTCTCAATTTTCCTATCACAAACAGGGTGGACGAGCAACTTCTTTTCTGGAAATGTCAAACCTGTCCTTGGTAGTTGTACTTTTCAAATAAATGTCACAAAGATCAACTATTTATTTGTGTTGTATGTACCTACATGTTTGCTTCATAACTGGCACTTTAACCGAGGATGGCATTTTCAAACGGGACACCCTGTATTTTATTCCATAATCAGTTAAGGATTATCATAACGAATTCAACGATACTGTGTTTGATAGGATTTCTACAAACGATTAGGAAAATATTCACATTTCCATATCCTCAATGAGCATATAAAAACTTCCAATGCAAATATCTTCGTAATCGTTTGAAATAACCCTATCCAATCCGGTACCGTTGAATTCGTTATAATAGTTCCTAATTCATTATGGAATAATATACATGGTGTTCTATATTGTTAAGGATATTTAGTAAATATCCCTGAAAAATATCTCATGGATATTTGTGAACAATATCTTATGGATATCCCTGAAAAATGTCTTATGGATATTTGTGAACAATATCTTATGGATATCCCTGAAAAATGTCTTATGGATGTCCCTGAAGGATATCCTATAGAAGTCCAACTCCTTCCACTCGGCACGTCCATTGGACGTCCATAAGATATACATCGGATATCACTGGATATTCTCTGGATATCCCAAATATCCTAAATGGACGTCCAATGGATGTCCATCGAATGTCCGTGTGTTGACTGGGTACCTACCTATCAGTTGAATACCTATCTCTCAAAATTGTTCAATCAGAATGAATGAAACACAATATATGTATTGTGTTTCATCACTAAAATAATCATTTTGTCATATTAAATGTTCCAAACAATGTGCAGGATATTATGGTATTGAAATGTGGCAACGCAGCAGACAAGTCGTCTCTATTCTAATGAATGCGTAAGGATGTATATGAAATACAAAAGGGTCTGCCTTTTGTGAATATCTCAACGATACACTAACCACATTGCTCACTCTATTTTCCATAAATAGCTAAGTAGGTAGACGAAGTAGCTAGTATTGAAAAACATCGGACAGGTACAGCTTTGATATAAAATATCGCGATAGGCGAGTAGATGATCCCACCCTGTATAAGACATGACCTAATCCTGACAAGATTTTCAAAATCAATGTCAGAAACCGTCAGTAGTATGTTTTTGTATTTTGTGTGGATGAATTTTTTGTTCAAGTGAAATTTACTACTCAATGAAACCATTTTCTAAAACCAATCTGCACACCAGTTTCAAAATTCACAGAATGCTCGTACACTGGAAATCGCTGTTAGGATTCGGGTTCGCTTTTTGGATTCTGTTATGCCTTAATGACTTCTTAGGTGGTAAGAATCATGGATACTATATGGAATGTAAGTCTTCACAATTTCAAAGATACGTCCTCCTATACTCACAATTTTTCCCAGATGAAACTGATTCAGACAATGACATCACTAAGGATTCTGACTGGAGAGCTATCGTTTCGAAATTTGGCATATCGATGTTGATATGGAATACAATTACATTCATTTTCTCACTCATATTCTGCTACCTCATCACAACATTAGGCCGGTTCATCTGGAGAATTTCATGGTCATCCAGGTTAAACAACTTTTGGCTCAATATAATCCTCTCATACTCTAAGACCTCTCACTTTTCAGAATCCCTTCGGAAAATGCGATAAATCAACTACTAAGCACTCCTATAATTTCCGAACAACCAAGCACCAGCCTCAGCAAGATACCCGTAATTATAAAGCCATTGCCAACAAACTCCAGGTCCTCTGATACTGACCTCAAGATGAAACCAAAAGTCCACTCCGATGCAAGCTGTCCCAATCTACTTCCGAAAAGAACACCCAGTAACATGTCCCATTGTACGTCAATGTCACTGCCTCAATGCCATACCTTATTCAAAAATAACAAGCTATTTTCTCCTACTGCCGAGGAGAATGATAAGCTTGATAGGCACCTAGAGATACAATGTACAAAACTAAGAAGTGAAATGGTGAAGCTTCAAGCTTCCTTCTTGAAAGAGCGTTCCATCATATCCAGGAAGCTGGAAACTGCTGGCAGAGAGAAGAAGGAATTGTCCAAGCAGCTGACTGTAGCTCAGAAGGAAAATAGAGCTGCAAAGCAACAAATGGAAGAGCTTCTACAGGAAAAGGTAGCGAACCTATTGTAGGCGACACTTTGCTAGGAGTACCAATCACTTATTTATTTTCAGGGTGTTTTGATCAAGAAATTGGAGAATGCGACCAAAGAATTCAAGTCCAACATCAAAACGAAGAAGTATGCTCTAGCCAAGCTGGAAGAAGTAACCACGAACGTTGATAATCTGAAGCAGCAACTACAGCAAGTGAGCAGAGACAAGGAGATTTTGGAAAACAAGTTGAAAGTACTTGAAAGCGAATACGAAAAGCTGCAAGAGAGGTTCATCTTGTCGAATCAAACCAATTTTTCTGGTAGTCAAGAGCATGCAGCAGAAAGAGATATGAGTGCAACAAAAGATAGAAACACAGCTGGAAATTCGGAAACATTTAACGGTGCCGGAGGAAATACTGCCAGCACTAAGGTACCTAACGCTTATATTGGCAAGTTATATTCATTCATGTCAACTATATTTCTTTTTCAGGATTCTTCCTTGGTTTCCCAAGCAGATCTCGACATGAAGAAAATCCAAGTCAAGATCCAGCAACTAGAGAAGAATTTGGAAAACTTCAACAAGGCAGACCCGAACAATCAAAACGGTGCACAAACAGAAGTAAGTATCGAATCCAACATTTTAACACCAGACACTGAAACTACCCTTTTAAATCTCAGTCTGAAATCAGTTTATTGACCAACAACTCTGATACGATGAGAAGAACTGAAGATGATACGGATTATTCTGAGTACTATTTCCCCAGTCCAAGGATCAGATTCTGGGGTGGTAGAGCTGGAGATGTGGTAAGACCCGAAAAAAAACTATCGATAGCAAACTTTTCTCATCACAACAAATCGATGTTTCAGATCCAAACTTTAGCGAGAGGAATGAATGAAAAAGTCCGTTTTCTGGATAATATCAAAGAAAGATGCGAGACGGAGATAGATGAGTATTCCTCTCAAGAGTCTCTAGATGACATCAGATGTCCCACTAGGATGGTCAGTAGTTCAGTGGCTTTCCAGAATTTCCTCAAATGTTTGCAGCCTTCTGATGTGAGAAGACAATTCGGATCTCAAACTAGTTTGAATATTCAGATGTGATTGTCTAAATTAAATCGTACGTCCACATATGCAGAATTTTAATTTATCACTTCACAAAACTGAGAATCAAAATAAAGAGGTATTTTTTTCTGCCTTATCATGCTCTTGAACTTGTCGCATTCACTTCTCCAACAGGAAATTTTATCCCTGAAAGTTTTCTTCCTTTTAATACATTTACAAAGCTTCACTAAATCTTCTGTTACTGCCTCTGCCTGTTTTTTCTCGAAAGTTCTTGTAGTTTCGACATCTGCCGTTACGAAAGCATCATTTTTCTTGATAACATCCTGTATAGCTTCTTCGGAAGCATTCGTTTTATTCTTCTCAGTGAACTGAAGAGATAAATTCGTCAAAAAAGTCTTTGTAGTTTCAATATCAAACATTTTCTTCAATGCCCTGTTTGTTGAATAACATTCTTGCTTGTTCTTATTTTTCTTATATTTCGATAAGCACATGTCTTCTCCTAGAAGAGCAGTATTCTTGAATCTTGCTGCTAGACTATCGAAAATTTTCTTCCTAAACTCAATCGTAGTGAGTTCAGGATTCCTTATGTCTGGTTTCTCTACTATAGTACTATCAGCATCAACTACAGCTTGAAGCCTCCTTGTTTGGACCATATCATTGCTCCAAAACTGCTGCCCAGATAAAGTTTCATTCACTACAAACAATTTTTTGTACACATTATTCTTAGTGTGATTACACCCCACTCTATTCAAAGGGCCTTTCAAAAAACATTTACTCCTTCCAGATTTTCCTCCGAAGTCGACATAGAATTGTTTGTCATAGCTATCTTTGGCATGTAAGAATGGTGCTGTGTAGTCCAAATTCTTTGACCGAAATGGGCTGATATCAAATGAACAGCTGTATCCTGAATCACACTCTTTACATATTTTCTCAAAAGTGACAGTGTCTTTATTGACTTTAGTGATATTATCATCTTCAATCTTGAGCTTGATCTCATCTTCAACATTTCTCTCTAGGACAACATCTCTGAAACGAAGCTCTAAATTGTCGTGAGAATCATAGCTGACAGTGACATAATCGGGATGTTGGTAAGAGAAATCCAAAGAAACGAAGACATATCCATCAACCAAATCTTTAGATACTTGTATTGCGCTGGATATTTCAGTTCCATCCCCAAATCTAACCACCTGACTTCCATTTTTATCAAACAGGCACTGAAAGCCATCGCCTCTCTCGAAGTAAATTTCTTCGGCCAAGAAATCTTGTTCAGTTGTAGTGTGATAGACTCTCTTTTGCGTGATCTTGTTGTTTTCTAGAGTTGTTCTATGGCCATCAAAGTTGAGAAGAACAGTCTTCAAGTAAGGTACCTTATTGCTTTTTAAGATACCGGCGATATCTTTGTTTATGACGTACCCTTTCTTGGTTCTGAAGAGATCTCTTCTACTGATATAGCAATCATCGTTCGCACTTTCATCTTTCATCATTTTGTTGAGTTTTTTCCTGTAGTCATCCAAGTTTTTGCAATGGCAAGTTTTCAGATTCGATTCTCTTATTATTGTATTTTGACTGTCTGGTTTCTCGAAGGATATGGTATCTCCGTTTGATTTCATCAAGGTTATGGTTCCATCTATTTTTTTGACCAAGATGTAGCCATCCCTAGTGAACAATCTGAATTCTTCGGTTCTTTCTTCTTCCGTCACAAATTCTTGTTTGATTTCCACCAAATTGTCTCTTATATTTGAAGAGTAACAAGTAATGTATAAGCCATTTGGTAAACAAACACGAAAATCAAGTGTGCTCTTCACAGAAGATCCGATATTATTAGTTGAGTGAATGAATTTCTTTGTATAAGATGCAAGAGGCACTTCTTTCTTAGTATTGTGCAATAGCCTCCTTATGATATTCGTCAATGGTATTTCAGTTTTGTTTTCATGTTTCATCAAGTAGGTCAAGTTGTCACTTATTTTATATACTGGACACTCTTCTACAATTGCCTGCTTCAAGCTCTTGTAAATGTTTGTGATGTCTTCATCTAAAGTAACGTCTATCTGTGAATTTTCCGCTTTTTCTAGTTCATCTTCAAATTCAGCTTTACTGAGATTGATCACTTTTTGATTTATTGCATGTTGCAAGAATGTTTGTTCTTCATCAGTCTCACCAGTAAGTTCGTCTACAGTGAGGTCAATGGCACTTGATGTTAATGAATTTCTTCTAGTTTTACGCTGTTGGTTTTGTAGAATGAAGGAAACAACTGTTCCATCTTCCAGATTCCAATGGAAAGTATAGTCGTTCCCTAAGAACGCTTTATTCGAATGGAGAATCAGACTATGTCCTTTGGAAGTCAGGCAGACTGTGCATTTTGGTTCCTCATATATCATTCTAGTGTTATCCACTCTGATTTTGACATCATCATGACTAGAAAAAATAGTTTCTGTGCCCCGTATTGCTAAGTACTGTGTCCCAAAGTCATAAGCCAAAAAATTTTCGGAAACATCGCTACCACACTCTTCAATCAACGTACTATTGCGAGGGTAATTTTGAATTTCTGTTAACATTTCCTCAAATGTCACAGTATTTTCTTCTTCATCTATTTGGATATCTTCTGTGTCCCCATCTGGCTTTGCTTTGGGATCCAATAAGTGTCTGTACTCTTGAAATAGATCGCTTTTCTTTACATTCTTTGCACCTCTGCATTCTTCCATATCTTCACTCTTCCTCACATACTTTGCTGGTTTGTTTTTTTCCAACCACTTTGATTCCTCAACGGTTATGTATTTGCAGAAATCTCTAAGGCAAACTGGTGTCCTTAATGTGACGTCATACGTTTTGGTATTGATACCGAATTCATCTAAATGGTCTGAAAATTGTACCAGAAGGTTCTCAGTTTCTGGCGAATATTGCATATCCATATACTGATACATTCGTTGATTGTTGAAGATTTCTTGGATCATCACTTGTGAGTGTAGCTCTTCTTTCCAAATGAATGCCATTGGACTAGGATCGTATAAATTCAAGTTTGATATTTCGCAGTCTGATTGATCATTTTCGTATTGTGGTTGTGAAGAACTGCGAAATTGAGATCTACTGTAGGTTTGAAGGTTTTCTGTCAAATCGGTGTCTTCGAAATCTTCAATAACTTCATCGTACTTGAAAGTACTGAATAGAAACAGATACAAAAAGTGCAGCTGTGATTTCGTGAATTTTATATTGAGCTTATTAGATGGATCGATATCATGCTTATGGATGAAGTCGTCAGAAGGAACCTTGATATTTTTCAACAAGTTGAATGGATTCATTAGTCTGACGATATCGTTGAAGCTATCCACGAATTTCGAGCCAAAGCTTCTGTAGGTTTTCAATATGACAGTGAGTAAATCAGATTCATGCACCATGAAGGTATTTTTGGGCTTGTCGAACGATTTTGTTGCTGCATTCTTCACTTGGAATATTTCTTCGATATCAAAAGGGTTCTTACAACAATCAATATGTGTAAGGCTGGCAGTCTGTGAGGAAATTGTGTCCCATAGATCTTCCACTTCAACTCTGTCAATACGTTTCATTCTATCGGAAGTTTCATTCAGCAAATTGATCAAAACAGTTGCTTCGCTTGTTAGTTCTAATGGTATTTTGGATGAAGTGAGGTTATAGGTAAGTAGACACTCTAAAGGTAAAATCTTGTAGTTTGCTTCCACTTGATGGATCTTTATATGTCTTATGTAGTCTAAGTGCCTTAGTTTTATATCAGAGATGTTTTTTATGACATACAATAGCTCCTCGAAGGTATTTTTATAATTGTTTTGAGTAGCTGTGAATTTCATGAGGATGGTATTTTCAAAATTAATCGAGCGATGTGGTCCATCAAAATAGTCTCCAATGAGGTCCCAAAATACCTTGTGATTCGGTGAAAAATCGGATTTCTTGGATATGTTATCACTCACATTGAAAGTCATTACTGCTCTTATAGGTACGTTGAAAGATTCCAATTGCTTGAGAACTTCTGCATCTAAAAACCCCTGAAAGACGTAAAACCAGACGTGGTTGAAAATGTCATCATCAAAAACGATATCACTAGCTTTCTCCGTCAACTTGTAACCAACATCAATCGCTAAACTTGACTTTGCTTCTATTTTAACTTTGCTTTTCTTTTCTCCTATGTTAGCATTGGTGATGGCTGTAACTTTATTCGTATTCTTGTTGGTATTTTTTTTGGAATCTTGAGCGAGTGAAGCTAGTTCTTCCTCTAGGCTGTTTCGCTTTTCCATTTTACTTATTTCCTTCAAGAAGTGATGACTCATGACTTCCATGAGTTTTAGTTTGACTAGTTGGGAGAGCCATGTGGAAGAATTTAGATTTTGCGAAGATTTCCTTTTGATACCTTGATGAATTTCTTGAGCGACTGCTTGAAAGGCTGGTGGAAAAACATCCAGATTGAAGTCGTCTAACAATTTCAAGACTTCTTCGTAAGTTATGAAAGTGACGCAGGATATTTCTTCATATTCCTTGACGCTTTTAATCAGGTTGGTGAGGTATTCAGTTGAGGTTTGGTTATTTTCTGTGATGAAGATGATATCGAACACTTTCTTGGGGCAGAATATCTTTAGGTTCAGTTCGGAGAAGATTTTATCTAACTCGTCGTTATTGTCATCTACTTTCTCCTTTCTTTTTTTCTTATTCTTGACTTGTGAGAGTCTCGTACTCATTTCTGTATGTTGTTTTGGTGTTTTACAAGATATTAGAGAGAGTCGTGACAGGTATGAAACTGACACTTGATGACTTGTTGTGTTCCAAAGATAATACCACTACCACAAGTCCTTCAAATGTTACCGATATTTTCTGTTTGTAATCTCATACTGTCACAACTCAGATGTTGACCCTCCTATAGGTCAAGACAGTTTCCATATGAGATTTTACATTATTTATTGATTAAATGGAAAAAGTCGTGGATAAATGCTTGCCACATGGGGCACATGGCAGGTTAGCAAAGAAAAAGAAAATAATGGCTTGTCAAATGAAACACAACGCAAAACAACACTTGAAAAAAAACAGAAATTACATTACAAAGTCTAGCATGGGGTTGACCAGCAGGATTGAAGCCGAGGAGACGGCGGACATTTTTTAATTGATAATTACTTATGACTTGTATTGATAATAATAATGCCTTATCGACTCGGGTACTATTTTATATTCGGAATCGATGATAGGTTTGCAATTTTCCGCAATGGGGATGGCGATTACCTTTCGATATTGCATACCTAGGTATTATCGCACGGTAAGCGGTTTTTGCAAATTCTGGGGTAACTGACGTCTATGATCTCCGCTGACCTGATCGAAACTACTCTGTACTGGATGTTTCAATTTGAAGAAGTTAATTTAAAATTAAAGATCTTGAAAAGAACGCGAGTTTGAGTGATGTTATTCCATCGGCATTTGTTCAACTTGGCACTATTGTTATTTTGATTAAATTTAATAGCCGTGGTGGATTTTTTCTGTAGAATTACGAGGTACGTGGTTTGTTTCTCCCTTGGAATCGAGATGTAATCTTTCAGAGTGATTACGAAGTCTTGAACGACAAACGTTATTTGTCTTCAGTCAAACTCGTTTATTTGACAGGAATTTGGAAAAACTATTGCAAAATTTTGATTTGATTTCATATTGAATTTATGACATATAAGGTAAGTAACTCGATGGTATCTCTTGCGAATCTTCAACCAATTTGATTTTGAATAGTCCAAATGATAGAACTTTATACCATGAAGAACAATATGATCGTTGTGGGATGGTATGAGAAATGTCTTCCTGTATAGAAACCCGAAAAATAGTTTTTTATCTGAAAAGTCAGATAATTTAAAATTGGTTCACTCTTTGTGAGAGAACTCTTGATTGGATTTGAACTTTCAAAATTGATTCGTCATTGTATTAAAGGCATATAATACAGTGAACTCTGTAGGAAGAAATGAAATCTAGAAAAATGATTTTATTAAAATATCGTTGGTACAAAAAATATCTTACATATTTTCATAATACTAAAGCTAAGCAAGCTGCTTAAACAAGTTAAAATAATATACAAGAAAAAAGTAACAGAATCAACAACAAACTACCTGTTCCATTCGAGTAACTTATCTAATATTACGCTGGAATCTTCAGAACCGTACATTTCAATTTTTTTATCGAATTCCACGAGATTTTCGGGTGTGTTCAATACTGTATCCAGGAATGCCAGAAACATGTAAGTTTCCGTAAACATCCGCAAAAATCTTCGAATCCCTTTGGTTTTGGCTTGTTTTATAAAATCCTCCTTCTGAAAAAAAAAACAACAACATTTTCAACAAGTTTTAAATTTAATACATGTTTCTGAATTGATTTGAGGTGGATATGATTCCCTGGATATAAAAAACATTCAAAGTTAGGATAATGAAAAAAGTGGGACACTTGGAAGGAATAAGCATTCTTCATTGATATCCAAATATCTCGTGATCTAGTGAGAATTTTGAAAAACTAATTGCAGTTTCTCCCCCTAAAACCCCACCAGCGAACCCAGCTGAACAAGAACAAGTAATATGAAGAGAAAAAATTGTTTGACAAATTTTCTTTAAATATACAGGGTGGGCCACCAGTAACGCCTCGGTCTCTAGAAGGCTAACCACTTATCTTCTTGGAATTCTTCCTCTCTAGGAAGTTGCATGTCAACATAGGCTACCATTTGAAATTATTTTGAAACATACAGGATGTCCCCAAAAATCACAAAACACTGAAGTTGAACTTTTTTCAATCGAACACCCTATATATTATTTCATTCTCCCTGGTGAGCTGATTTCAACATTTGGGGTCTAGCAGTTATAATTACTGAGATATAGGGTGTGAGAAATCGAGATTCTCCAAGTTCAAGAATTTTTTGTGTCGAAACTATTCATAATTGGTCAAAACGGTTCACATGTCCCTATCTCAACTTTTGATCAACTATCTACTGACATTCAATTGAAACAAATACAGGGTGGTGCAGAATTCAGAATCTTGATCACCCGGTATATGTCCCAATTAAATATCAGTAGATAGTTAATCAAAAGTTGAGATAGGGACATGTAAGCCGTTTTGACCAATTATGAATAGTTTCGACACAAAAAATTCTTGAACTTGGAAAATCTCGATTTTTCACACCCTATATTTCAGTAATTATAACTGCTAGACCCCAAGTATGATGGGTCGTTGAAATCAGCTCACCAGGGAGAATCTCAAAATGAAATAATATATAGGGTGTTCGATAGAAAAAAGTTCAACTTCAGTGTTTTGTGATTTTTGGGGACATCCTGTATGTTTCGAAATAATTTTAAATGGTAGCCTATGTTGACATGCAACTTCCTAGAGAGGAAGAATTCCAAGAAGATAAGTGGTTAGCCTTCTAGAGACCGAGGCGTTACTGGTGACCAACTCTGTATATTTTTTTGTGTCATAAAAGTGTTTCACCATGTAATAATCATAATCACTTGTGATGTTATGAGAAAGTTGATTTGTTGATATTCAAATATCTAGTGAATTTACAGAAGTGTTAACTTTTGATATACAGGGTGTATCTGAATAACACCGAAAGAATCTAAGGGGTGATTCCTCGTGATATTCTAGCAAATAAAGTTCATATGAACATGTATCCTAACTATCTCCGTTTTTGAGATACTGGATGTTGAAATTTGAAGTATCAATTGTTTTTTTATAAACCCCCCTGTATAAGCTTTCATGGTGCCAAAATTCAGTATGATTGGAGACTGACGAAGACCCAAAATTTCAAAAAGATTCTAATTGGGGTTATTTAGTAATCTCAATGGAAGTTTTGAAAACACCTACATCAAAATTTTGAGTCAAATCGAATTTTTATTGTTTCCTCAAAAACTTAGCTTGATACTAAAATCATACACAGGATAAAAAAGTTGTTATTTCAATAGTTCAATCTGATAGAAATATGAAATTTACCCACAATACGAGTTTTCATGGAAATATCAATACCCTGTATCTCGAAATCAAAGCAAGTTAGGACACATGTCATATGAAGTTTATTTCCTTGTATATCACAAGGAATCGCGCCTTGAATTATTTTGGTGTTATAACAATTGTATTTTTCAATGAAAATAATTTGAATTTCAAGTTTTGAACTGTAAGAAACAATGATTTTAGTTAATTTAAATCCAAATATTTCGTGAACTGGTGAAGATTTTGATGAAATAATAGCGAAAACCTTTCCTAACCTCACCCCAAACCACGATCTAACAAGGTAAATTGAGAAAATTCGACACAAATCCCAAAATTTGAAATTGTTTTTGGGTTATGTTGAGGTAGCTATTGCATTCATAACGGTTATAAGGTAAAAAGAACTCGGAAAAATGGTAATCCATTGAAGTGGATGTGATCGACATTTTTTGTTGTTGGTTGTAATAATCTGAATCAAATAATTGCATGTCAATAGTGGGGGAGATATCGAGCAAAAATAAACATAAAACACCCTAGAATCTATTCCCAGGCAACCCCTTAACAGATAAATTGAAGAGTCTCGTCATTTATACCAAAACAAATATTTACTAAGAAGCTGAAAGAAAAAACGAGATTTCTCATACCTGGAAAACTCCATCGAGAAAAAACTTCTTGTAATCCTTGAAGCACATGATGAAAACTTGCAGATAGGCGTCGCTGAGATATACAGAGTGTACGTAATCCATGGAGGCTGCAGCTTTGTTAGCCAGCGCTATGCTTCTTCTCCACACCTTCTGCATGCTGCCGCTGAAAATCTTCATTTCATCCCCTTCTTCCATGCATACCTTTCCTGAATCCAAATCCACCACGATACCCTGAAAAAAGAAGATTTTTGGTTTCAATACAACAAATCTCTGAAGGTGTTTACAGCAGATTCGAAAATTTTGTCGAGCTCATGAATATTTTGGGAATAATCCCCAGTTAAAGACCCAGATAACAATTTCGAAGAGAGTTGGATCATAATTACAATACTCGTCCGCCATATTGGGTCCGCCATCTTGAATTACCAAATTCCGCCCGAATTCTGACAAAAGAATCATTATCTCCGGACTCGAAAACCCACAGATACCAATTTTGAATAGAATCGGACCATTATTACAAAACTCTTCCGATATATAAGATCCGCCATCTTGAATTTCCTAATGGTACCGGGATAAAAAGTATCCTTTAACTTTCTCCTGGTTTTAAGCTAAACGAACAAACAAACAAACAAATCTTTCCACTTCATAATATTAGTATAGATTTACTCGAAATTTCCACCCATTTCGCAGATATTTGCATTTTATTAACGTCAATGAAAGTCAGCTTGGAACAAAGAACAATCAACCATCGCAAAAATTCAAATTTATAACTTACGTTCTCGATTTGATGGTAATCAATGACTTCTTTGGACAACACCCCACATATCACAGGGGTGGGACTCTCGACGATGTCCCACAAAGCTTCTGGTAAAATTGGGATGAATGTGTGATGCCACGTGAAAGGGTAGAGTATGCTTTGCAGGGAGTCCACACACGAAGAAAGTTTACTAAAAACAAAATGCTTCATTATAAGTGCTTTCAAACTTGCAAAAATTCTCTTAAAGTTTCATATAATATAATAAACAATAATCTGAAATCCAATTTTGTTTTGGTAAGAAACTCAGAAATTCATGGTCGTCACACAAGACAATTAAACTTATTTCATCTTGATTCTGCTACTTCTATAATTGGCCAAAAAAAATTACTCACGCTGCTCTAGCTGAATTTAATGAATTACCACATAATATAAAAAATTGCAGTCATATTCCAAAATTTTAAATTGAATTAAAAAACACATGATTTCATTACGAAATGGATAAAATTGATACTTTGCCATCTACTGATTAGTCCCTGTGGCTATTTTTATGACTTGATCGATTTAGTATTTTTAGATTTTTTAGATTCTCATTGTTGTTGTTGTCACCTTATATTATTTTATTATTGTTGTTTGTAATCAACTTCCTCATACCAGAATTTTATTTCTGACTGGAAGCTAGTTTTTCAATAAACAATAAACTATTATTATTATTATATTGGTATCAGAGAATTCGAAGAATTCGTAAAAATGTCATTATATCTACCATATTTCCCAATTTAATATTCTTCAAACAATCGAAATATGGTTGAAATATGGATTCTGTTTCAAATGTACAGGAACATTTGACAAAACGTAGGTTTTGGTGCTGAACCCATATGTGAGACCTGTATTTTGAAATGAATTGTATCTGTGCTTTGTACAATAGCTTCTCGCACGGAAAAAAATCCGAGTTTTTGGCAGCTTTCGTAATGGATCTGGTATTGTTTTCACATGAAAGAGAATGATTATTGGGTCTCACAGGGGATTTTTTTCCTCATCGAATCAACTGATATATTTCTAGTATTTCAGAAGATATACAGGGAGCAAGAAAAAGTGCAAAAATTTCAAATGGAACGCCCTATATATATTTTCGAAGGGCTTTCCGAGAATACCCCAATCAATACACTTATCTTCAGTATTTCTCAGAACGGGGTAGGAAATATCAGTTGTGATCAATAAATTTGTTATTTTGTTCTTGTTGATTTCCGGAAATTGGATCAATATTATAATTCTGACTTTGAGCGATTACGTTACTGTCGATGAGTATTGAATATCATAACGATATATTAATCACCTAGATTCATTATCACAGCATACTCTCAAAAATCATTTGAGGATCGATAAGCACTTTTTTTTTTAGGTCAGACTGCCCATATTAGGAGAAATACTGAAGATAATGTATTGAGTGGGGTATTTTCGGAAAGCTCGAATTCAACTAGGTTATTGGTTTCCAGGCTTTGATTTTAGCAAGGTCTTCATTGACAGCGTTGACCTGGCTTCGTCGTTAGTTATTTGTTCCCTGGGAAGAGATGGGAATTCTGGAAAAGAACTCAGTATGGGGAGGGCTTAGGGCTTCGCGAGACCAAGAGTCTAGTCTAGGTCTTGCCATAGTTTTGATACAAGATCAAGACCAAGACTTAATGAATCTTTCCAAGACGAAGACCGAAACTTGACTTTCAAGACCAAGGTCAAGACTCTTTTCCAACAGTAAAGAGATATAATGAACTTCAATCTACTCGGAAAATGTAAAGACAATCATTCAGTTATCACATGGTAGGTTTTTAATTTTTGTTCACTCAATACTCGGAATACATTCTTCAAATTCAGTATTGAAGTTCCAAAGTTTACAATAAATAGGTGTATGTTGTAAAGTCACAGTGGTCTATATACCTCTTCCTATTGAACAAAGAAACGAATTTGATACAAAAGTTATTTGGTTTGAATTTGAAATTTCTTGAAATATTTTGATAATGCGTTGTCCCTTTGAACCTTTTTTTTTGGCCTGTCGGGCATCGGTCTGTTTGCAGTTTGGGTTTCATTCAATGTTTATTCAAGGTTTCTCGAAAATTATATTCGTATGGTAAAAGAAGACATTCATTTCGCTTTCTTTATACGCCCAAATTGACATTTTCAAACACCGAGAAATACGAAATACCTATTATATGCATGTAAACTGTTGAATATTTGAATTGAATAATTCAAATTTCTAGCCGCATTTTTATCCAAGACCAAGAGTATCAAGACTGATCAGTCTTGGTCTTGATCTTGGTCTTGCGAAGCCCTAGAAGGGCTGTCATCTGCGAAGCTGAAGGTGGGGCAAGTGGAAACTCCTAACAGATCATTTATATGGAGTAGGAACAATGTTATCTATGGCTATGGTATCCGTCCACCACAACATGAAGTGAACTGCCTGTAAAAAAACTCGATAAAAGATGGCATAGCTGATGTGGTAAACCATATGGTGTTGGTTTGTGGAGATGTGTTTGGTGTCAAACACAGTCGAGTTTTTTCGGTATATCCTCTTCGCCACAGCCAGATTGATTCTCCATGTTTTCCTGATGAAGCTTGCCAATATGGGTGATGTAGGTTAATCTCCAGTTGATCTTTAGTGGCGATAGTCATATTGTCTATTATTATCAGCTACTGAGCTTTCCAGATATTTGGTAATTACAATGTTGAATGTTGATGGCTTCCCCCATCACTTTCGAGATAACTGATAATAGAGCAATAGGCATAGAGTTGTTGGGCAGGTTTTTGTTTCATTATTTGGGGAATCGTTGAACTCTAGCTATTTTCCAGTAAGATGGAGAAAACACCCGACCATTCTTCAAACGAAAAAGTAAAAGCTTGCAGAGAATCAGTGCGAATTCATATCATGTAATACATTTGATATCTTTAATAGCGTTTTCCACTCGTCGCACTTGCTCGAACTTTTTCGGCACTGGGTACGTTTTGCGTGGCCCACTGAGAATTTCAAGAGCGAACTTTTGTCGAGAAATGATTTCCACTGGCTTTCAAACTTGCTCGATGCCTGCTCAGAGTTCGAGTTTTCAGAACTGTGCTTGTACGACAGAGCGATACACATAACCTCAAATATTCGAGTCACGAGTGGGAAAATGTTTGGAATTCAAATAATTATGAATGTCTCATTGTAGTTCATTACTATTATCACAATAACTCCCGGAATTGAAGATACTTCGGATACAAGCGATGATGGAGAAATGATGATTGAGATACAGAAGTACTTCGTTATGAAACAGCGCTTACGGATGATTCAAAATTACCTAAAAGTTGAAGAAAGCTATTCAGATGTGCAGGTATTGAACATATTCGATTGTTGATTCAGTAATTATGACAAATACTAACTTCGTGAACGACACTTCGATGCTACATCACTATTGTCGAATGATTCAATTGAACATAATTGACATTCATATGTTTCTGGCTGTGTTCACAGGGAAACCACAATAATAGGTATTATTTTGACATTTCTGACATGAAGAAGATGGCGAGTGGAAAACGCTATAACACAATCTATTTTTGGAATGCGATAGGAAGTGAAAAATATTCTTACCTTATGATGCTACTGATGAGGATTACTTTCCTCTCTAGTAACATCGAAGAGAATATCATCAATAACACGTCAGCAGGCAGCTGGTGCAGCCTTTTGAGATCGGAGTCTTCATATCGAGTATCAGGATGCAGAGTTAGAACCAGCTCGATGCTCTCTTCGTATTCCACTATGTAACTGGGGATGGCACAAGAGCTCTTCAAGTCACTCTCGTTGATGAAGATTTGTTCCGAGTTTTTCGATTTTTGCTTATCGAGGCTTATGTATTCGCCGGTTCGGTTCACGTGGACATAACTTACTAGTTCTACTGATTCTTCAATGTTTTCTTTGTTTTCAGTCTTGACAGTTTTTGGTTCGATATTTGTCAGGTTGATTTTAATGGACTCGCCTGGTTTGGGGAACTTTTTCAGGTAAAACTCCCTGATGAGTTCGTCCCGAAATTTGTTCGGTATGCCATGTCTAGATTCCAATTCCACTAAAATCTTTTTGTAGAACCTACGAGAAAACGTTGTATTATTTTCGAAATGAGTTTGTTATATTCAAATGTTCAATGTTGAGATAAGGGCTCTTTGATATTTGATAGGATCCTCAGTTCTATCGAAAACTTAATTTGAAATTCCTATTGCATGGGACAAACATAAATTTCATTCAATATACATCCGACATGATTCAATGTTACTCTCAGAACTATCTGAAATGGTTTTCAAATGCCGGAAAACTGAACGAGCTAGCTAACAGAAGTACAGTCACCTCTTCATGGGTTCTGGAACATTCCAGAGTAGAAGGAAATCAACTACCGAACCAACTCACTAGAAAAGGAGCTAAAACACACTTCGTGGAGCCAAAACGGATCAGCAATAGTACTGTTCCAGAAAAAATCAGGAAAAAAACATTATACATTTGAAAAACCTTTCAAGGTCTCAGAGAGGCTAAGATACTATTGGGTAAATATAACTACAAAAGATCAAATGTCAGCCTAAGCAAAAACAAACTTCGTATACGAACGGGAGTTCTAACAGGGCACTGCCGGTTGAAAAAACATCTTAGGCGGCTCTGCTTGAAAGACAAAGACAAATGCATGTTCTTTGGCGAAGAGGAGGAACCCAAAGACCAGAAACCTAGAAGCCTACATAGAAGAGGAGGAGAAGCAACCCTACCTGGAACCACCTCATAACCTAGAATTTTCTGAGGGATATATATTACCAGAGAGATTGCTATAGCCACGGAATGTCACGGGTAAACTGAATGACAGCAAAGAACTTTTGTACTCGTCTTGATGTGATATTTTCGGATGTCTGTCTGAGGAATCAGCTTACGAAATATGTCGGTGCAGTTGAAGTCCATCCTGTATAGGATATTTGAAGAGAATATTTCATTTCATTATCGATAATTTCCTGCTAATAACAGGCTGGTCTTCATATGACTACGTGATTGTTCATTTCAGATAACATAATTGTATGATTGTTGTTTACGGTACTCTGATAGTGAATTGTGAATTCTAAGAAATCAATGAAGCTATAGCAAACCTTCCAATGCTGTAGGAGAGAATTCACTCGATATTATAAACTTAACAAATACCACTGTGCCATTGAGTTAATTGGAAAGAGATTGAAAATAAGCTCGTGAGTTGTGCTGGACTTCCTTGAACAGCTTCTAGACCGTTGTTTGAATTGGTCAGCTCTAAACAAATCAAGCTTTTTCTGCTGTGTGGAGGTTATGGCAAATTCGAATTCGTAAGTAGAATCAAGAGATCATTGGAGTTTTTCCTACCTAGGGGCGCGGTATATGCTCAGAATGCAGTAGGCCAATGGTAAACATCTAGTTGAACCTTCAGGAAGAACTCTTCTACAGTATCCGTACATCCTTTCACCTTTGTCGTTTGTTATCAGCAGGGAATAGTTCTGTGACGTATTGGTTGTATCCAGAGGAACACTGTCGCTTTCTGGAAAACACAAGTTCTCCAGTTTTTCCGGAATATCAACCTAGAACATAATAAGAAACATCATAGGAGAACAAAGTATATTAATTGACACATAAAACATTTTGGGAAACATAATTCAGTTTTTGATTCGAAATGTGTATTTTTGTCACTGCTATAAATTATAATAAAGATGAGTCGAAGAACAGACCCTTGTGGAACCCCAAGTCAACTTGCAACCTGTGGTGTAGGAGGAAAATTATATATATTTTCTAAATGAAGATCAGAATCACGATACCAATGAGGCCTTATATTCTACTCGGGTACGTCGATATAAAATCAAAATTGAACCTCCAGGAGCGTACCGAAACTATTTTATATTGCTAAGATATAAATTGATAGTGAGTGGAAGAATTTGGCAGATGATTTGAATTGAAATCATGACTTCAGGGACGTACCCATTGGTTTTCTGAGGGGGTGAAAATATGAAATTGTCTGTAGGTAATTGCTATTTTGAGAATACTTACACATGAAGGGTATTTGAATTTGATCTGAGCAGCATCACCGACTTTCTCAATAATCATACAGCAATAAAACAACGATTCCCTGTTGCTTCTTGGTTTGCAATACTTGGGCATGGTCTGCCTGTAGGTCTCGAACTTCCTGATAATTTCCGACACCTTGGTCTCATTTTCATTGTTCTCCGAGTCGGAATCTCGCATGGCACTGTCATAATTGAAGCTGGTATCCAAGGTTTGCTTGAGGGTGACCTTGAGATTTTCCACCCTGTTTGCGCTGTCGATATGGCCAGTTTCGTAGCACTCTATGATGCTACGGATCTTGGAGCTTTCCTCCATTGGGGAGGGGGTTGAATCCAAGTCCGATGTGAAAGAAGATAAAGAAGAAGATTCACCAGATGCCTGGAAATGTACAAACAACGTCCACCATACAGAGTCTACCAACGAAAACCTGTAGATTTTGAATTTCTTCAAAATGCTTCAAATGATAATCTTCTAGAAATTATTCACCACACTCAATTTCAAGTTGATATCTTCAAAAGTGAGCGAGATATTTCAATTACTATCACCCATTCAGTTTGAACCTTGAAACCTGAATCACCCTGTATATTGAATCAAGAACTTGTAAAGAGTGAATTTGGTTATAATGTTGATAATTTCTAGTTTACGTACAATCTCGGTATTTTGAACTTCGATTGATCACCTGGGTCATAATCAATTCTGCATTTCGAAGAAGCTGATTTTCATGAACCTCAGGTTTTTCGGAAGTCCTAATATTTCTTTCTCTGATAATGCACACGATTAAAGTAAGTTTCAGATCCCTGGCAAAAAATGATTTATTTTTCACTGCCGAGTAAAAAATTACATTATCCAGGTTAGGTTGGCCGTTGACCTCTGTATGTTGACAATCAATTTAGAAATCAGTAGAAAGAAGCATGCAATATATAATTCGTTAATTATACGGTTATTTGAAATTGTGATTCATCAAAATTGATTATCTATCACACAGTATAGAGAATCAGGAATTGATTTATGAAAGTGAATTCTTCATTTCCGTTGACTTTTGTTTAATGGACGAACATCATTTCAGACCATGCTGTGCGTTTTTATTGAAATGAAAGGATTGAATTCTTCATGAAATCATATAAGGCTTATAAGGATTACTTTTCACAGAGAAACTGACCTCATGATTTCGAAACCCCCAAATCCGAATTTTCACATGATTCCAATAACGGGTTTGCAAACGTAAAAATAGTATACAGGGTAGGGTGTATCTGAATAACACGGAAAACATTCAAGAGGTGTTTCCTTGTGATATCCTAGCA
Source organism: Phaedon cochleariae (assembly GCA_918026855.4). Classification (NCBI taxonomy): domain Eukaryota; kingdom Metazoa; phylum Arthropoda; class Insecta; order Coleoptera; family Chrysomelidae; genus Phaedon; species Phaedon cochleariae. Next base: position 32,882,643 of record OU896721.1, read on the forward strand.
AATAGATTTCATGTAAGCATGTATCCTACCTTACTCCGTTTTTGAGATAAAGGATGTTGAAGATGGCAGTATTGATTGTTTTCATTTATAACCTCCTGTATAAGCGTTCATGGTGCTGAAATTCAGTATGGTTGGAGACTGACAAAGCCCCAACATTTCAAAATGATTCTAATTGGGGTTATTGAGTAATCTACAATACAATTTGGAGTCAAATCGATTTTTTATTGATTCCTCAAAAAATAAGCTTGATACAAAAATCACACAAAGGAAAAAAAAGTTGTTATTCCAATAATTCAATCTAACAAAACTATGAAACTCAGTTAAACCGGTGGCGTACAAGGACATTCACCATAAATATCGATAAATTTACCCACTGTGACGCCACTGGAAATATGATTTCGAATTTAATTGCACTAGAAGAAGCTCCGTATCACTATTAACGAAACCACAATGTTTCATTGAAATTGATGGAAAGACAATTGAGTAATAAATAAAAAAACGATTTTTTATGGAAATATCAATACCCTGTATTTCGAAGACGAAGCGAGTTAGGATACATGTTTATGTGAACTTTATATCCTAAAATATCACATGGAATTCACCACTTGAATTTTTTCGGTGTTATTTAGATACACCCTGTATATAGTATTTTCTTTCAAATCATGATTTTATACCTACCGAAGTCATTAAATGTTCTAAAATTTGCAGTTAATTTGAATTCGCTATTTTTTCAGTTTGAAAATGAAAAAATTAAGTCAATCCTGCTGATTCGGAATGAGGTGATTTTTTGCATATGGAGGTTCCAGAGCATAAGGAACAATAATTTCATAAAAATTGACCCCTTTATATTTCAATAAAGAAGGACGGCACTGTTCAAAAGGATATTCGTTCCTGAAAAACTGATCATAATATTGATGGTTATTCATACCGTTTCAAATTTGGTACGAATCGTACGACTACTGGCTGATATAGAGAGGGGCCGTTCAAAGTGAGACACGCTGTATAAAATTTAATCATTCAATCAAAAACTGCAACAAGAAACATAATCACTTATTATTCCAGAACATCTTAGGCAATTCATTGATCGATACTTGCTTCAAAAAAATTAGATAATGTTCTAATGTTGAAGTCCATAGCTCAAAGTAGAGTAAAGTAGTAAGTCCAAACACGAAATCCTCTCCACAACATGCAATTCCCTGAAAGGAATCAGCTGAACATGTTTCGAACATCAATAGTGCCATCATCAGCCGAAATGTAAAAAAATGTCCTACAAAAGATGAATACCTAGCATATTGTATCTTTTGTAGGACAATTTTCCACCTTTCTGCTGATGATGAACCCTATTAATGTCCGAAACATGTTCCCCTAATTCCTTATAGGAAATTAAACGCTGTGGAGATGATTTTGTGCTTGTATCCTACTACTTATAGCATAATGTGACTATGAATAAAATTGGAATAAAAATTAAACAGTAGGTACTGAATGTTACGAATATTGGAAACACTATTTAAGCGAGAAGCAATTCGACTTCTACAGAAATCTTATTTTCGATCATTCAGTTTTATAATATATTCACAGACATTCATCCCTAGGTCTTTTCCATAATCAATTCATGGAATTCATGGAAAATGTTTAGAAGCAAATTTTGTAATAATGATATCAATTTGTATAGTACTTTACGTAATTTACCACAAAATATTCAAATTCAAGTAGGCGGTGTTCTATGATTCGAATATCTGCATTTCTATACGTCTGCCCTATATATTTTCGTTTCTGGAGATCGAACCGAATTCATTCAATCAAAAGAGGAAATATTTTCCCCAAGGTAGAAAATAACGAATTAAGACTACTGAAATGAGATATCAATATTATTACCTATATATAGCCAGACTTCGTTGAATAGGAGATAAAATTGAGTATAGGTTCACACCTATTGCTATGTCGTTCACACAAAACACTAACTGTTTGAAGCAAATTGGAAGCAATTATATCTGGAGAAAGCTTTGTACTATATACTTCCCAATAACAATTGCATATAGTGGCTATTGTTATAAAAATTATAACCTAGCCAATAATGACTTTGAAAAGAGAAGCACTGCAAAATTTCATCACATTCACGGGAAAACATCTGCCACACTGAAAATGATTAAAATAAATGTGTTCAGAGGATTGAAATTGAAAATAACTTCAATCTTTATCTAAACAAAACACATAAATAGTCATCGCTTCTGAACATGAGCATGAATAAAGAATGTTCAATAGTATTTTTGACAATTTGTCCTAACTGCTTCATCACTAGCTGTCACCAAAATATTGATTCATAAAATAATTCAAAGAATGATAAATCCATATGGTGGAATTCGGAATTTTTGAAGGGAAATACAGGGTGTCCCGGAATCACATAGAAAGATTTCAGCCATTTCTGGGTTCATGTTTCTATGAACTTTTTTCACAATTTTTGTTCCTAGAATCTGTGTTTGATATCTTTCTATGTAATTTTGGGACACCCTGTATGAACAATTTCTTGATTTCAGGGGCAAAAAAATTGTCAGAGGTCAAGGTCAAATGCCTTCAGATTGAAAATGACATTTCTTCCAGAGTGATCAAGTTTCTATTTCAGTGTATAGTAAGTAAAGTTGGGGATTATGGAATATATCCAGTAATATGTAATATTATATTTTTGACAAAACTACAAGCACCATCAATTTCAATTTGATATGTTATCATTCCATCGAGTTCATAGTTCTACCACGAGTGTGTTTATTCTATATGTATATATCTATCGTTCCTGACAGTTCTAATAGTTTATGAAATTCCGGTGCTCACGAAATTTTAAGGTAAGTTTCTTGAATTTATATTCCAAACACATTTGGAAGTGATTTTATTATATTATTGTTAAGTTGAGTATATGAATGATGTATTATAGGTCCAATGTAGAGATAGCGCTCATTCTATAGATAATTTGTATTTTTTTAAATATTCAACCTGCGAAGCAATATAGGCGGGAATTATGGAATAGTATTCCATGAAAATTAACAAAATGAAAAACAATCCAAAATATCATTTGTTTTGTTTATATTCATCCAAGTTCGTCATTATAATTCGTTCTAATAAATCTATCGGCCACATCGTCACCATTTCGAATTTATATTCTTCCATCCGATACTTTCCGAAATAACTCAAAAAATACAAAGGGTTTTCCATAATCTCCGACTCTACCCTACCAGTGGGAATTTAAGAAACTCAGACATATTTGAATAGTAGAAAATGTGCCACAGTCAAAATGTCAGTTGGCATTCAAGGTCCAAATGAAATTAAATTTCTTCCAGAGTAACAAGAACTCCACCACATAATTTTATAAAAAAATATTCATTTTCATGTTCTCACTTTGTTGTTTGTTGTAACTTGGAATTGATATAAAATGATCTGAACATAATAACAATGAGACGAGCATGTGGAAAGTATTTCAAAAGCTATCTGTAGGTTAACCGAGGATGTGGTGTGGATATTCTCCAGAGTACAGATCCTTTGGGATTTCCTCGTATATTTTCATTAAATGAGAATATTTCAATGAGGTTGCTGATTATGTCAATAACATGGACATGGAAAACGATTATTGTTGTCATGCCAATCAGACCTCAAATAAGTTTGTAATTGTCGAAGTGACAGACACAGCGTTACTGTCATTTTCGATTCAGTGGAATTGCCACAATGTGATCAGAAACTTCCAGATATAGGGATGCGATACATAAACGTACGAAGCCCTGGAAGGGACACATAAAATTAAAAAAATTAAACTCTTCCAAATTCTGAGTTATAACTCGGAATTTTAAAATTCCGACATATATCGGAATTTTACATCCAATATTCCGAGTTATAACTCAGAATTTTAAAATTCCGAGTTATAACTCGGAATTTCACATCCAATATTCCGAGCTATTACTCAGAATTTTGAAATTCCGAGATATGAGTCGGAATATTGATGTAAAATTCCGAGTTATAAGTCGGAATTTCACATTCAAAATTCCGAGTTATAACTCTGAATTTTGAAATTCCGAGCAATAAGTCGGAACTTCAATGTGAAATTCCGAGTTATAACACGGAATTTTAAAATTCTGAGTTATAACTTGGAATTTTCGATGTGAAATTCCGAGTTGAAACTGAGACTTTTGAAGAGTTATTTTTTTGTTATTTTATGTGTCCCTTCCAGGCCTTCGTAGGAAACGTTATATTGCCAACGAAGTCTTAAGGAAGGTATGAGAAGCTATACACGCGTTTTATTGAATGGTGCAACAATAAAGAAATGAAAGTACCGAATAAAGAAGATGTATTTTTGGCTCATTTCCTAGAAGTGTTTGAATCCTAGAGACCAAACACCTTATGGGCCTGATGGCTTTCGCAATATGAACCAGTACATAATGCGTCAAACTCTATAAGTTTACAATAGCTATTACTAATAATTAGTAGAGAATATATTTCTCTTGTTAGTTGTTCCTATTTGCATGAATAATCAATTGTACAAATCAATCAATTCCCTTCGCTTGTAGAAAAAATATTGTTCCTTACTCCTGCGGAAAGTGTCTTTCCCGCACTTGTTAGGAAAATTACTATTTTTCGTGTAGAAAATATGGGGGCGGAGCAATCGTCCCCCTTGCCCCCCCTAAAGGACGCCCATGCTTGATTTTCGATATATTCGGAAGAGATATCTTCTACGACTTTGAGAAATACCGTCAAATCAGATATTCTCGACTCAGACTCACCCTTTATAAATCCATAATGTCTTCTCATCAGCATAAGAATAATTTCTAAAATCACAATATTTCACTGTCAAATCATCCTAGATTCACGAAATCCATTTGTTATTGGTGTTTTCTATAGCGTTTAAACTTGACACTCGGAGATACATATATCTACTACATTTGAGAGCAACAGGAAAGTAATATTTACATGACTAATAGATGTATCTCTGCTCTGTGCGTGTAAAAACACAAAGAACTGAGGAAAACGTAGATGCTACGGATGAGTGAATTTGTGCTCCTATAATGAAATACAGCTCGTATATCTCTTAATTACTACAGCTAAAGCATGATTCACGAAAGATTATACGGGGTATAAGAATAGCACTGATATATCAGGTACTTCCCACTTCCCAGCAAACATTAATACATGGGCCATCACTTTTCAGAAAATGTATTTTTCAATGGTAAACCACGAGTGGAATGCTGGCCGACTTGACACCGATATTGGTGAAGCAGTATATTCTGTCTATTGTTTAATCACTGTTGGCCCAGTGATGACCGATAGACGTATTCACAGTGTATTTCCAATGGAAATTGGGTACTTTATTCTAACACAAAGAATGTGAGATTATTTAGATAAATAGTTATTTGTTTAACTAGGCAGCAAAGTAGTAAAGTGAAGTGAAGTAAAATTTATTGATTTCCAAAGACCACTGTAAAAGTGATATAGAACACGTCATAAGTTACATATAGTTTATTCACATTTGAAATCAACAATTGAAAATAAATATAGTGTATATCATGTAAGAGAAAATATATATTATCTTAGACTGAAGGCATTTTTTTTATGTTCTGGTTATTTCATATTTCAGAAGAGCATCGTCCATGAAAATATCTATAAAATAGAGCCAGATCGCCAACTTTTCTACGGTGTCCCAGAGAAGTGAGTGAGTTTGTGAGCGAGGCGTCGCCCACGAGACGAATCGCCCTTTTTTTTGGGCAGAAACCAACTGTTTCAGGGTATGTTTGGGTGCTGCACTCCAAATATGGGAACAGTATTCCAGGACAGGTCGGACCTGTGCCTTATAGATCATAAGCAGCTGACTGGAAGTGGAATAGCTACTGGCCCGAAACAGAACACAAAGTTTTTGGGATGCACTTTTAGCAATTGATCTCACGTGATTTTCCCAAGAAAGGTTATTGCTGATAGTTATCCCAAGCATCGAAATGGATGTCTTCGAAGGTATGGTTACTCCTGACAAGTTTATGTTGGGCACAGTGAGATCGGCTCTTCCAGAGAAAAGGCATGCTTGTGTTTTGTTTGCATTGAAATCTACCAAAAGTTATTGGATCCCCATTCGAGAATTGTTGCCAAGTCCATATTTATGTTGCCAATATTTCTCTCTCGTTCGTTTCTGATTCGCCTGGCTGGAATTGGAGCCCTGGAAGAGAAGGCGGTATGGAGGGTACTATCATCCGCGAAGCTGAAGTTGCTTTCAACAAATCGTTGATATGGAGTAGAAATAGTGTTGGTGCTAGAATTGATCCTTGCGGAACACCAGCATTTATGATAAGACAGTCAGATGAAACTCCGTCGACCACTACACGGAGAGACCTGTTTGAGAGAAAACTAGCTAGCAGAGAACATAGCTGGGGAGGCAAGCCATAAGATGGAAGCTTGGCGAGGAGACCATCGTGCCAGACACGATCGAATGCCTTGGAGATATCAAGTGCCACGGCTAAGGTTTCACCATATTTTTCAATAGATTGCTGCCATATATATGTGTGACGCAAGCGATATTTTCGAAAACGTATCTAAATTTATACGTACCTACTACTCAATTCAATATTTGGATAATAAATAAATAATAAAATAATGTATCTACTTGTATAACTTTCTGCCTATTCACTAGTACAAGGGTTGATAGAGGTTTAGTTGGCATATTAAAATACAAGGAATTTTGGTGGCCTATGGCTGCAATTTTGGAATCCAGCATGCGTGAAATTCGAACAAGTCTGACGATTTCACGCATGAATTATAATTCATTTGTTCCGCTATGATCTTTCGCCAAGGATCCAGTCTTGAATCCGAGAACGAGAGTGATATCAATGAAATGTTCAATACTAAGCAATGAAAGATCTTGGAAAAATCACTTTATCTTTGAGAGAAAGTGAGTTTTTTATGCACTTGGTGAAATTTGAATGCTATAATTAATCTCAGGGGGTGATTCTTAGTCATTTTTCATGAAAAATAGTTCACATAAATGTCCTAAATGGCTTCGTTTCCGAGTAAAGAGGTGTCAAAGTGTTACTATGAAATAGGTATTATATTATTATCAATTACTCGAAAGTCTTTACACCGATTTTGATGAAACTAGGAATGTTTATTATAGCAATAACAAAAAGAATTTTGAGTAGTTTATGAAAAACCGATTTCTCATTAAACTTAAACGGAGCAAGTTAGGACACACATATACAGGGTGAGTCATGAGGAACTGTACATACTCCTACCACGAAGGGGAATACCGAATGTCCATCAGAAAGTGTGTTCCTGACTTCTTTCCCAATATATAGGGTGAATCATGAGATTTGGCAAAAACATCTTCTGGTCATAACTTCCCAACAGCTATTCTCTGATCGACTGACCTATTCAGAATCGGGAAAATCCAGGACCGTTCTTGAAGAATTTTTATAAGTTAGTTTATAGCAAAAAGTTCATCCTGTATATCAGGCATGTGCAACCTACGGCCCGCGGGCGGAATCCGGCCCGCACACTGAATTTGTACGGCCCGCGACGACTTGTCGAAATATCATTGAATCTGGCCCGCTAACCCTCTACCTTGTCCTGAGAAAATCAATGAATATGAAAAGATAAGTCTTTCTCGTTGGAAAGTGACCAGACGTATCGACGACATGGCCGGTGATATAAAATCAACCATTACTATAATCGCTTCAAAATTTGAAGCATATTCCATTGCTCTCGATGAGAGCTCAGACACCACTGACACCGCTCAGTTAGCTTTATTCATCCGCGGAGTTGATGCCAATTTCAATTGTACGGAAGAATTGCTAGCTCTCCAACCAATGAAGGATACAACAAGGGGTGAAGACATTTACCAGGAAGTAGAAAAGGCATTTACCCGATTCGACCTAAAGTGGGAAAACCTGAGCGGAATATCTACCGATGAGGCTCCATCAATGATTGGATCAAACAAATGAGTTGTTGCACTAATAAAATCAGTGTTATCTGATAACACAATCGATATTGAAGATTTGTCTATATTTCACTGCATAATACACCAGCAGAATTTGTGTGCAAAATCAAACAAGTTCGCACAAGTAATGGGCACGATAATTTCTTGCATAAATTTCATGAAGTCGAAATCGCTAAATCACCGCAAATTTCAAGAATTTCTGGATGACGTCCATTCCGAGCATGAAGATCTCACATTTTACTGCGAAGTGCGTTTGCTGAGTAAGGGGAAGATGTTGAAGCGTTTTTATGATTTGAAAGATGAGGTATCTATTTTCATGGATATGAAAGGAAAACCTATTCGGGAGCTTGAAAGAAAACCCTGGCTATGTGATCTTGCATTTCTTGTCGACGTAACAACTCATCTTAATGAACTCAATACTAAGTTACAAACGCAGGACCAGTTGATTCATAAGCTTTATGATGGACACATCAAATCATTTCAAAATAAGCTACGACTCTGGGAAAGCCAATTGAGGGAAGGCAACACTCACCATTTTTCCACACTTGCGAACCACAAAAATTATTTTGATTGCGAGATGTTTGCGAATGAGTTGAAATCGTTGAATCAATCAGTAGGTTCTGTGATTGAAAAATCCAAGAAGCAAACTTGAGAATTTTCTCTTCTCCTTTTGATGTTGAAGTCGAACAAGCTTTTTTTATATTTTCATAAGTGTTATGATGAGATTTTATATGAAGGTATAAAGAGTTTGAACTTATTAAGATGTATTGATTCATATACATTGCCATATATTCAGATCCCAAAGAACTTCGGCCCGCATAATCTTTCTAATTTCTAATCCGGCCCTCAGTCCTGTCGAGGTTGCACATGCCTGCTGTATATCGTTTTTGTAAATTGTGACATGAAATTTCCAAGGGTCACAAACAAACATCAAGAATAAAATATTTCAAATTCTCCTCACACTTTCACTGCTGTTTGAAAAAAACTATTAGTTTTATGGAAAACTAAAATTTGGCAAAAAATGTATTCATTTGGAAATCAATACTTCGCAACCTATAAATTTTACGACTTTATATTTTGAATGCTTCAGCTCAATGGAAATCAACATATTTATTTATTTTCAGGCCTGGATTTATTAATTCGAATTTTTTTGGAGAGGATAATAATCACCCTGTAGATCTTTCTCGAATCAGTGGATGAGGTATATTTGAAAATGTTGATGGCCATCGCTAATGATTCCAGTTCACAGTTTAATCTATTCGATTTTTTTTATTCGGGTAATTTGGTCACTTATTTTCCGTCCTAGAATTATTATCAGCCTACAGGGTGATTATTACCCTCCACAAAAAATTAAATGACCAAATCCAGGCATGGAAATGAAAGAACATGCTGATTTCCATTGGGCTAATGCTTTGAAAATGTGAGTCTTACTGATTCGTGAAATTAATGCGTGCTAAGTAATTATTTTCGAATGAATAAAATTTGTTGTCAAACTTTCGTTTTTGTTTATAATTTATAGTTTTTGAAAAATTCTGTGGAAGTGTGGGGAGAAATTTGAATATTTTATTTTTGATGCTTGGTTGTGTGCTTTGAAAATTCCCTGTCACAGTTCACAAAAAACATATACATCAGGATGAACTTTTTGACAAAAACTAGACTATCGAAAGTTTTCAAAATCGGTCCTGGAATTTTCCGATTCTGAAAAGGTCAGTCGATTAGGGTTTAGTAGAGAGTATTCTATGAAAAAATCAGACGAAAGTTATGACATGGACTCATCGCCTGTAATTAATGACATCATGTATTGTTTTTTATAATTATTGACCCTGTCGCAAAATACGATTTCGAAATCCGCCAGAAATTTAACTACACACAGATCCGACAGTAGAAACAATATGAGTATCAGAAACGATTAGAAAATAAGGAAATGTTAGTGGAAGCAGTTGATAGAAATAAAAACCCACTTTTAGCAACAAAAACATGCTTTATTTGATAGGTACAGGTGATGAAATGTTGCAATCGCAATATACCTAATATGACAGTTTTTTAGAAACAAATATATCCCTAAAAAATTACTCATATCGTATAGAATGAAGGATTTTGAAGAAATCTAGAGCTAGAGAAAATTTCAGGAGGGTCTTGATTTGAAGGTAAAACAGTCGTCTTACCAACAACCAAAAAAAAAATTAGTACATATAAAATAATGTATCCAATTGTTTCGAGAGTACAATTATTTGAGATGATGAGAAATATCATACTTACATGTCTATTGTCACAAAATATTCCCGAGTGTATTTCAATACTGGAAGTTTACGAAATACTGACACAATAAATCTCATTAAAAATTTTACCATATCTTTTGAGTATCATTGAAAATTTGGCAATACTGCAAAGGTCATATTGATACTTCTTGTGCTTCTAACCTAGCCGCAAGCACAAGCATATGCTTGTGTTTGGCTGTTAAAAACTAACCAAAAAGTTTCTTCGACATGAATGTGCTTCATTCATCACTACTATTTTGGAAAATCTCTGTATAATATCGAAAAGAGAAAGTCTCTGTCAAGAAATAAAAATACCAATTGATAACAGTGAGTAAAATTTCTTAATTCTAAATTGATGCTTTATCTTCATTCGATTGATACATTATCATATATCAACTAACAGAAACTTTCCCAGTACCTACTATTACAACTACCTTAATTTACACCAGTCATAGGAAGAAATGGGCATGCATAGAAATTTTGAAACAGTGTTGAACTACGATACCTGTCTAGTGAAACTGTTATTCAGCTTCAAATCTGGAAGTCTGACATCAATCTGAAACAAAAAAGTTCCTATCAAGTTTGATCATTATCTTTCATAATTGTTTCCATTTTTTGCAAACGAGTTGAAAATCAGACCACCCCTGAACTGATTCTTTTGCAATCTAGTACAGTGATATGAGCAATCATTTCAGATTTGATCACAATACAATCCAATATGGCGGACCTCCGGACTTTATGAAAATGTCATCAAATTTGTTTTGTCAAATGGGGCTCCCTGTATATTTTCACATATTTAGGTTCTTCATCAGGTCAAAACACTTATACGTTATGTCAAATGCAATTTTCACGAGACAATTGAGATTGAAAGTATTTTTTTCTACAAGCGTGCGTGATTCACCCTATACCCGCACGCAATTTAGTTTGGGAAGTGTCATTTTCCCGCAACAGTGCGGGAAAATTTTCCCACACTAGTGCGGGAAATTTTTTCCCGCACTAGTGCGGGGAAACAAAGATATGATAAAATCGTTCAGAATCATCCATCAAATTGCACTATTTATTGTAAACATTAAGAAATATTGAGAAATAAAAATTGATTATTATAAAAATCCCCCTATAGATTTGGATTGATCTGACGGGAAACGTCAATTTGTCATGCCAATCAAACCTCAAATAAGTTTGAAATTATCGAAGTGACAGACACAGCGTTACTGTTATTTTCGATTCAGTGGAAATGTCACAATGTGATCAAAAACTTCTAGCTATAGGGATTTGATACAGATGCGTTATCACCAACGAAGTCTTAAGAAAGGTATGAGAAGCTATACACGCGTTTTATTGAATGGTGCAACAATAAAGAAATGAAAAAACCGAATGAAGAATAGGTATATTTGGCTCATTTCATAGAAGTGTCTGGAACCTAGAGACCAAACTTCTAATGGGCCTGCTGGCTTCCGCAATGAACCAACATAATGCGTCAAACTGTAGAGAATATATATCTCTTGTTAGTTGTTCCTATTTGCTTGAATAATTAATTGAACGATTCAATCAATTTCCTACGCTTGTAGAAAAAATATTGTTCCTTACTCATGCGGAAAGTTTCTTTCCCGCACTTGACTGCTTGCCCGAACTCCGCTTCCGTTGTTCGTGTCAACGGCAGTCACGTGCGGGAAAGAATCACTTTCTGCGCTTGTTAGGAAAATTACTATTCCATTGTATGTCATGGACCAAATTCTAGAAGAAAAAAACATGTTGTCAAATTTTATTTTTCTCGGCCCACCAGTTGAAAAATTTGAACTACAAGGAATAAACTCATTCACCAAAAACACCTTTCTGCATTAGATATATTTCATCTAGGTCTTCTGCGAGAAATTTGTCGATTTATTCTCTTGTCAATACTTTTGACTTTCTCGGTCGATATCCTTCACCCTTTCGCTTCAAAAAAGCCACAAGTTTATGATATCTGCTTATTATTATTGATTGACGTTAGTTGTCAAGAAAGATAAATCAACAAATTCAGTTTTTGTTTACCTTGGTAACTTGTTTCATGAATAGATTAGATTGAATTGGATTCAAAACTGATAATCTCGAGGCTGTTATTTAATCAATTAATAAGTAATGTAAAATAGTTATGCGTTAATTTGGACTTTTAATGGTGTTTGTAGAAAAAATAGTGTATGATATATGTGCTAAAAGTGTTTTTTCTTCTGTTCGAAAGGATGGAACACTCCGCCTTCGGCGTCGTGTCCCAAACTTCCCTTCACACAAAATAAAATGTCACTTTCAGCACTTATATCATAAATAACCATTTTTAAATCAAAATGGGATGAAATAATCCAGCTTAATCATGTGCTTTGAGAAAGACACGAATCAACGTTGAATAGCTACGTTAGGTAATAATAAGTGTGTCACTGTATTAAAAAACATTGAATGTATAAAAATCCGACAAAATGCCTACACAACTGGTTTTCAATATGTCTCACCTTATTCAGACCAAAAAAGAAACATTGATTGTGTCATGACTATCATTTTTGCAACAATCACCATCACTGTATATTTGAAGAGGTTCTTTATCTCACAGGAAATCCACTTTCAGAAAAATCACTAAAGAAGTCAATGATAACGTAAGTATACCACACTGCATGGGAAACAATTGATAAATTATTGTATAGCTCTGATACGTTGCTAAATTTTATTTGCACTGGGGATTTCCATTATTATACTCCTATATCTATTGAAAAATCCCTCTACGATTCAACATAATTAATATAAACCGGATTCCAATGGAATAATCTGTTGAGCGCTGATCTTCAAAAGAAAGACAAAAGCACATCAAGAAGATATACATAGTGGGACATCTTTAAGATTATTTGGACTCGGTCCAATTTCCACTGAGATGAAAAGAGATACAACACATTGGCATAGTTTTTCATTATACAAGTGAAAAAATTAGTAGATTGCAGATTATAGATTATAAGCAGCTGACTGGAAGTGAAATGGCTCCTTGCCCGAAACAGAAAACCAAGTTTTTGGGATGCACTTTTAGCAATTGATCTCACGTGATTTTCCCAAGAAGGTTATTGGTGATAGTAATACCAAGCATCGAAAAGGATGTCTTCAAAGGTATGGTTACTCCTGAAAAGCTTATGTTGGGAATAGTGAGATCGGCTTTTCTAGAGAAAAGGCATGTTGTGTTTTGTTTGCATTGAAATCTACCAAGTTATTGGATCTCCATTCGAGAATTGTGACCAAGTCTATATTTATGTTGTCAACATTTCTTCCTCGTTCGTTTCTGATCTGCCTGGCTGGTATTGGAGCCCTGGAAGAGAAGGCGGTATGGAGGGTACTATCATCCGCGAAGCTATGTAATGGACATGAAGTAGCTTCTAACAAATCGTTGATATGGAGTAGAAATATTGTTGGTTGACAATACCTGAATGTTCCAGGTATTTCATGAGCTCGATGTTGATAGCTTTCTCCATGATCTTTGAAATAATAGATAGCAGTGCGATCGGTCTGTAGTTGCTAGGTAGATTCTTTTTGCCCTTTTTAGGAACTGGTTGTACTCTTGCAATTTGCCAGTTGGATGGGAATATCCTCAATTTGTAAGAGTAGTTGAACAACTTGCAGAGAACAAGTGTTAGTTCGTAGTAATGGTCAGAAGGTTTCGTGTTATAATAAATATTGTTATTTTTGAATATTGTCTCGTACTTTCAGTTACCCCTAAACTATTAGTGCCTACTCGAATATTACCTCTCACAAGCCAAGCAAATCCCTTATCAATCGATATGGGTGGACTAACCATCTATTTTATCGTGACAATATGAACCAAACAATAGTATATTGCCGTAGGTAACTTAACGAGCACGAAATGATAGTGATTTCCCACGAGAATGAAGTTTGCAGCATGAGCCGTAGGCATGTGTAAGAGCGATTTTATTCTGAGTACAATGTAGAGGACAAAAACTTCCTCAAAATTATGTCATATGTCCTGGATAGAAAAAAATCCATTTGCAGGCTTATTTTTGGTGAGTTTCAGATCTGCTATTATTGACATTCAGAGTAAGTCCATCAGGAGTTCGTTTATCATTTCAGTCGCAGAAAACGAAGTACTGAAATAAAAAAAAAACTCTTTTCCCAGTGTAGGAAAAACATTTATTTTTATTGACTATTGAGATATTCCTTATTCCTAGAAAATTCGCGTTATTTCACTTCAAGAAGCTACTGTTTGTAAAAAATCTCATCGAGTGTAAGTTTTTTACATTGACGAACAATCAAAAATAATGTTTGAATATGTTTTTCTTATTAGATTCAACATTTGTTTCGAGGAACTTGGAAGAATTGAAAATTCCAAGGTTTTTCCATATTATAATGGATAATTTCGATATGCAAGTTCAATATTGCGATAGTCCAATTTCAGGAGAAAATACTGTTTTCTCAGTGTAGGAAAAACATATATTTCACTTCAAGAAGCTACTGTTTGTAGAAATCTTATTTGAGTGTAAGTTTCTTACATTGACTAACAATCAAAAACAAAAATCGAATATGTTTTTTCCATTTGATTCCACATTCGTTTCAAGGAACTTTGAGAAATTGAAAATTCCAAGGTTTTTCCATATCATGATGGATAATTTCGATATGCAAGTTCAAGTTTGATAGTCCAATTTCAGGAGAAAATACTGTTTTCTCAGTGTAGGAAAACCATATATTTCACTTCAAGAAGCTTCTGTTTGTAGAAATCTTATTTGAGCGTGAGTTTTTTACATTGACTAACAATCAAAAATAATGTTTGAATATGTTTTTCTCATTAGAATTCACAACATTTGTTTCGAGGAACTATGAAAAATTGAGAATTCCAAGGTTTTTCCATATTATGATGGATAATTTCGGTATGGAAGTTTAAGATTGATAGTCCAATTTCAGTACAACCAATTTCAGGAGAAAATACACAACATTATGAGTTGTTCATCATAAAAATGCATCAAGACATTGAAAATACCCGCGTTTCAAGTGTGTAGTATGTAAAATAAGTTGGAATTTTATCAGCACAACAATAACATAATTGCTGTAACGGTTCAATTATCTTGCCTTTCCCACTATAGTCTTTTCTGAACTAGTTAATGAACACAAAAGTAAATTGAACTTCATAGCTTCAATAATAGGCTTTGTTGTGTGTACCGGGTGTACCACAAAGAAAGGACGCCGGCTGTATCTCGGAAACTATTTGCCGCAAAGGTTTCGAAAAAGAATATGTACAACGAAAGTGGCCAAGAGAAATCTCTGGAAATTATTTTCAAGTTTCCAGGACAGCCCCTAGAGGGCGTAATTGCATTGGCCAGTTTAATACACGGGTTTTTATGAAAATTTGATATATCAAGACATATCAAAAACACTTTTTTCATGTTCTCGAGATGATTTCCAATCATTTCGATCAAAAAAAATTGCGCTAGCTCTTCAAATAAAAGGAGGAGGGAAGGATGAATAGTACTCTGAAGAAATTCTCATTTTTACAGTTTGGTGTAACGGAATTCAACGATCTTGGTCTCATTATCAAGGTTTTGTTTTTGTTCTTTCAGATGAATCAAGAATTAAGTCGATTTGTTGTGGCCGCTAGATGACATCGTTTGAAAAATCAGACAATTTTCCATTTTTTTTTTTCGAAAATTTCAAATGGAACCATATACTCATTCTACTCCAAGTAGAGCAAACGAGAAGAAAAATGGTGAAAAAGGAAAATTGACACCTCTTGAGGAACCGGTGGAATACTCGAAATAATATTATGGAAATATTCACCACAGGAATCTAACTTCAATAATCGTAATCAGAAATATCCTGTATCTATGAAATTATGATTTCAATAGTTCATTTATTTTAGTTTCACAAACTGCTGTTATATCTCACAATAGTGAAGAAGACTCTTATAGTAATGACATAGCTAATTGAAATGTAAGTAGTGAGTATAGGCTCAGGAATGAGAAAAGGCAAGTTGGCTTTGAATGAAAGAAACGTCAACATATAATTGAAGTTTCATTGGAAGTTTTCACTGTTCATTGTGGATTGCTTATTTGTCAAAATGCCGATAACGAATGAGGAGGCTAACAGTTTAGGTTCAGATATTATTCCGAGTATTTCTCTGATTCTTCAAGAGGTATATCAACTCGCTGTTTTCATCATTTTTCTTCTCGCTTACTTTACTTTCATATCATAGCAGGAAAAATATATGGTTCCATTTGAAATTCTCAAAAAAAAGGCAAATCGGCTGATTTTTCAAACGATACCATCTAGCGGCCACCACGGGATTTAGATCGACTTGATTCGTGATTTATCGGGACGATCTGAAGAAACCCTTCATAATGAGACCAAGATCGCTTGATTCCGTTACACCAAACTGTAGTAATAAGAGTTTTTTCAGAGTACTATTCATCCTTGCCTCCCTCTTTCATTTAAAGAGCTAGCGCAATTTTTTTTTGATCGGAATGATTGGAAATCAACTCGAGAACATGGAAAAAGTGTTTCTGATATGTCTTGATGTATAAAATTTTCATAAAAACCCGTTTTTTAAGTTGGCCAATGCATATTATGCCCTCTAGCGGCTGTCCTGGAAACTTGAAAATAATTGCCAGAGATTTTTCTTGGCCACTTTTATCATAAATATCTGTTTCCGGAACCTGTACGACAAATAGTTTCCGAGATACAGCCGGCGTCCTTTCTTACTGGTACACCCGGTACATTCGAATATACAGGGTGTTATTCAATTATGTAGCAAAACTTCAAGAGGTGAATTTTTTGGGATTCAGAGACAAAATCTCAATATAACCAGGCTTGATTCAAAAAAACGATTTTTTAAAAAAATCTCGAAATTTATCAATTTCCTGACGTCTGTTTGTGGGCAATTTTCGTCTTAGAACAACCCCTTCGAAGTTTGGCCACATACTTGAATAATACCCAGTAGGTAGAGTACATTGTTTCTAGAACGTTTCTCAAGATACAACCAATACATTGAAATTGAATCTAAATTCTAAAGTTGAAGTAGATTTTTTTTTTATTAACTAGTGTATCATACTATAAATGCTCAACATTAATGCTTCAAGAAATTCAATAAATTTTTTCTTTCAATTACCTGATGTTCGACTATCGAACCTGTGGAAATGATTCCCTCATCTCGTCAGAATGAGATTCTACAGAATGTCAAAGGTGTGCAAATTTTCAAAATTTTCAATGCGGAAGGCCATTGAAAGAAAAATTTACAATTTTTTTCTGAGGTGACAGATATATTGCACTCTATGTTTTCACTTCAGTCTACCCGAAACTGTTCACAAATTTTTAAAATTGTAACATTCATTACTGAAATATGCATGTATTTTTTAAGGGACTGCATAATTTGATGCTACTATAATATTGGCTGTGTTTTCTTGTCATTCTGGATCAAACGGTGATTGACAATTGGAATGATTGATATACATGATCAACATACTCATTGATACAGGGTGGTCCTTAAAAAACAATTGTCACGAATTCAAATGAAACCATTGAAAACTTGCATTGTGGCGAACAAAAAAAGTTTGAAATTATTCGGTATTCTCATTATTCGATATCGATTCAGATGTTTTCTAGCCATAAAAGCGTGTAGGTGAAGGTATTCTCACCATGTAAAGTTGTTGCAGAACCTGCTGTAAAGAACCGAATTTTAGAAGGTCGTTCTCACTTTGCGATACAAGTTTGGAAGATAATTTTATACAAGGAAAATAAGATATACAGGGTGGCTCACGATCGATGGTAGGTTAGAACATATAGATAGAAGTTTATGGATAACGCAACGAGGAATTTTATCACCCGTTCTATGGATCTAAGATGTTTTCAACGTTGTCGCTTTTATCGAAATGTCCAAGCAGCTTTATTATTTTGAATGGATCACCCTGTACATTATTGCAATTTTTGATTCTGCCTAGACAGCTGATTTCATCGTAACATCACACTTAGAGTCTATCGAAAATTATAAAAGAGATATGGGGTTTTCAAAATCGAGATTTTTCAACTATTTTTGGCTCTGAGGCAGACAACTGTTGTAAGTGAGAAGTTGATCGAAAAACTTACGATTTTACGTTTAGTGTTGGAGCAGTTTATTTCATGCTGCTATTTTATGTTGATGTTTTCTATCACATAAAAATTGCAATGCCTGTGAATCTATTTGAACTTCATTTATTTATACTGAACTGAAAATAGCTGACCATCGTTTATGCATTAAAGTCTGCCTACCATTCAGATTTCATTTATCATGCTGCTGCAAAACTGAGACAAGTAGAAAACAATTCTTGTATTATGTATCTTTCGTTCAATCAATATACGGTGAAATTTTACTCAATCAGCGTTTCTTTGATTCTTCATTCATTCATTATATCATGAAAACCCTCGTGAAAACCTTATGAAATACATTATAAAAATGAATTTCTCATTAGTTTCTCAGGTACCAATATTTTTTCAGAGTTCATGAAAATTACTAAGGTACTATTGAATGAACGAAGAAGAAAAAATTGCTTTCTCTTCAGTTTATGTAGAAAGAACATAATATTCAGACCTTTAATATGGCAAACATTGCTACGTTCAACTGCAAATACAAAATGGAGCCTGTATCGAACCCTGGAAATCACCCCCTATATTGATGAATGGATGAGTGTCAAAATCACTGGTGTGGAATTTTCACTTATAATATCTTCGACTCAATTTTCAAAATATTCGTGTTTTCGAAAAAATTTCTGGAAATAATTGGACCTAAAGTGGTATTCAGTAAAAAAATTTACATTTTGATGGTTTTGTTCGTGATGAAATGTAAGAACTAACGTATAGTAACAGCATGTATTTTTGTAAATTTCGAATTTGCAAGTATACCTACATAATATTATATGGTAAACTGTTGATAAATGATTTTTATTTATTGACTTCCAGAATAAACTCGAAATAATCTGAAGTTGGATGTAAATGTCATTTAACCTAGGTATACAGTGGCATCATATGGGAAAAACTTTTATCAATGACTCGTTTTGGAATTCGAGTTGGACGTTGAGTTTCGCTTCAAAAAAGATGAAAAATGGCCTACTCAATCGGGGTCACGTGACTTTCGCTACATGTCAAAAGTGAAATTTTTTCAAATTAATCACTGAAAGTTGGCTTATTTGTTCGAATATCGAAAAAGTTTACTTGAAAAAGTTGTTTCTATTTCAATTTTACACATGCTTCTCGAATTTGATCTTTCTATTGCAACTTTTAGATTTTGATTTATTTTTAAAAAATTTCGAAATTTCTTAATATTTGAAGAATTGTTAATTCCACGAAACTACTTCATACCAGTAGATTTTTCATGCTACTTACTTTCGATAACTTATTATCACTAATTATGGACAGAAATATGATTTTCTTCAGAAAATGATAATACCCGCTTCCGAATTCTGTTATGTTCGATGCAAGCATTTAGAAACGAAATTCATTTAAAGTGATCTTTTCAGTACTGAAGAAATGAATTCAAATGAATTTCTTTTTTAAATGCTTGACTCAAACATAACAGAATTTTGAAGTGGAGATTATCATTTTCTGAAGAAAATCATATTTTTGTCGATAATTAGTGATAATTAGTGATTGAAAGTTGGTAACATGATGAAGCTACTGGTATGAAGTAGTTTTATCGAATTTACAATTTTTTTTAATATTACAAAAACGAAAATTTTTAAAAAATATGGAAATCTAGAAAATGTAATAGAAAGATAAAATCCGAATCACATTGTAAAATTCAAATAGAAACAACTTTTTCAAGTAAACTTTTTCGATATTCGAACGAATAAGCCTACTTTCAGCGATTAATTTGAAAAAATTTCACTTTTGACATGTAGCGAGAGTCACGTGACCCCGATCGAGTAGGCCATGTTTCATCTTTTTTGAAGCAAAACTCAACGTCCAACTCGAATTTCAAAATAAGTCATTAATGAAAGTTTTTCCCATATGATGCCGACTTTATGAATGACACTGTATAAGCGTCAAAAAATGTCCAGTGTAATTTCATGCTCCGTCCTCCAAGGAGGAGGAAAACATTTCCAAGAAATTTGTTTAGTTGCTATGGTAACGATACAAAATACAGGCTTTAAATTGATCGAAAATGTTTGGTGTGAAATGTTCATTGATATGTCAGGTTTAGTTCAACAAAAATAGATTTCTTGTGAAGTATAGTGAGAAAAATTCAATGATTGACAATAATTTATCTTCTCCTGTGGTTGGACATCGCCGCGTTGCAACTTTCAGGTCAGATAACGAGACTTCTCAACAGACTTCTTCTTATTATTATTGGGCGTGTGAGTTGTTGGAAGCGCTGTTGCCAATCCGCACGTATTATTTACTGAACAAGGGGAAGAAATCTGCTTACCTGTTGTTTAGGCGAAGCACTAGACGAACCATTCATGTTGCTGAGCTTAGACACTTCACTCAGCAACGGTGTACTCTGCAACAAACGGAATTGAGGAAGATGAAACCGAATTTAGACACGAAATTGATGTCGATGCATCGAGCTAAAACATTGTAATGGGCTATCAAGGGACTATCATTCGTCGTTTCCTGCAGGACAGAAGATAAGGCACATTGAAAATAAAGCGATGTATTTCAAATGTCATTGAAAACGGTTAGTTCAGAGTTCAGGTGAGGAAAACAGGATATTAGATTACATCTCTGTGCCTGTAGTCCTTATCCAGCTGCCATAGTTGCGGTAAAACCGTATTTCACCGCACTGAAGGAAAAACCAGGAAAACAAATAACAAGTTACTCGCTATTGTACAGGGTGTCCTTGGAAGGTATTCACTGAAACTAGAGTTCCTAAATGTACTTGACACTGCTGTTTTGACATTGTTTGTATTCGCGGGAATCAATGTTACCAGGTGGCGCTCGGTTTTCATCGTTCCATGTCAAAGCCAAGTCAAAACTGGGGGAAAACAAACTCAATCCTCACTCGATCCCATTAATGTCATCAGCTTGTGTACTGTGTACTGATAAGAGTGATAAGTTTTCGAATTTTTTGACTTTAATTGTCAATATTCGATCGAAAACGCTAATAATGCCTGTTGTAGAGATGTTTTGGCAGATATTTTGCTCTATCTAGATGGAAAAAGTCGACCAGTAGTAGAAGGAGAAGCAGTTCTCCGTGCTAATCATGTGATTTTGTGTGAGGCAGAAGACTTCAACAAAAGGCACATTTTTGCCCACAAACTTTGGCGATGAAATCTTTCCCACATGAAGTAAAATTGAAGTTGGGGTCCAGAGGAACTCCTGTAGAACAATGGATTTGTATTTGCAAAGCAGGAAAATCTGGGTATTGTAAACATGTTGTTACCTGTTCTTTTATATGTCAATTGATTTGCTCGTCATAATTAGTTTAAATTGTTAGAACTATCTCCAATTCTTCACCCGTTCACTGTTCACTAAACTGATAAAAATGTAATAATGTATAAAAATTAACCAACTATCATCCATCATCACTACCAACAGTGCCAACACTTTATTTTATTGACAAGTTTGACTACAGCTATACAGCAAGCTGAATGCAATGAAGTCTATGCACTTTATCCATTGACAACAGTTTGTTTTCCCCCAGTTTGAAGTTCGTATTATATAACCTAGATGTCGCCCACTCCGTGAATCTCGCGAATATAAGAGTACGGATACTAGACAAGCAGTGACAATCAAACATAACCACAAACGATTTTGAAGCAGATCATATGTTTCGCCAGACAAGGACAAGAATATGTTTTTCGCTTAGATAAAGGATCCTCGCATCTTCCTTCCTCCACAAGTCCTGGGAAGAGTACATCCATATATCTTTCTCTGTCTTTGATTTTTGTATGAGAGTGCATAGCGTCTCCTCGAGTGGGTAAAAGGGTACAAAAAATTGATTAGAAAATTATGTCTCCTCCAAATATTGAATGATAAGGCTGAAGGACCTCAATGGAGGTCGATATCAAGTTGGTATGTACATATATACCAACCAATGAAATGAAATAAGTCTCTCATATGTAGGTATGTATTTACATTCAGTTGAATATTTTTTTATCACAAATGTTCAGAATAAAGTAAAAGCTGATAAATTTCAACCAATGAAACATACTTTTATTTCATATGGAACAATTTCACTTGTACGAGAGTGGTAGAAATATGGCAACAATATAATATAACAACTGATTTCAGTTAGGATAAATAATGAACGCAGTTTCCAAACTTTTTGCATCCCATCTGTTACCATCAAATTTTGAACTCTCATAAAAAGAAACATTTTTACTAATATTTGTAATTCACATCTTCCAAAAATATAGACCAAGGAACAATAATCCATAGAATTTTTGCCGCAAATTTGATTAACACCCTGTATACCACTTGATTTCTAAACGTAGGTACTGTTTCATAAATCTGTGCCATTGCCAATTACCAAAATAATGCCGTGCTTCCCCTATAATAAATAAATGGTACATTGACAATGAAAATGATTACGTTACCATTTAAAAAACAATACCCACATAGCTGTATCGAGAGACCAGCACAGATATGATTCAAGGAGGTGAAAACGAATGTACAGTGTACAGTTAACTATTTTGCATACATCCAATGGAGATTGATGGATATTAGATTAGTCGAGCATGCATTAGAGTTCCTTGATATAATTGTATTCTATTTATATGTCATTTATGCTCAGGCGGCTAGACAAGGGGGAGGGTAATAGGAGTAATAAGGGTACGGGAGCCGAAATATAATATATGAGGACAGACCCAGAACTAGGGCTTGTGCTTATTTGGGGAGTCATTTTTTCAGTATTCCAGGCAGAGGTGCATGCAATAAATTGAGATATGTCTGTGAGAGAATATCGTGAGAAGATACAGAGATAAAATCAGGTAACGACTGGTCTGGGATTGCTTCCAAAGCCGGCTAACCCTGGCTAACCACAATAAGGTAATGCGTCAATGGGTGCCAGGGCATAACGGAATGGGGAAGTTTTCTATATTGAAGTTTTTATCTCACTGTGAAGTTTGTGTAGAAAATTGATCTATACATATTTTTCTTTTTTTCTTAATATCAAATTTCACTTCACAAAAAAATAAATAAAAGAGGAACTTGGCTCCTCCACCATTTATATAACGTACTTTTTGAAAATCCACATTCATACAGAGTAAGAATACGATTTCCAGTGCCAGTACGACGTTGCCGACATCATAAATATGTCTAGATTTCCCGAAATTGTTTTTTGAACCCATAATAACTATATCATAACAGCAATGGGATATAATAGGTTCTTCAATCCTATACTTTGTCAAGTATTATGAATAATTCCCATTAATCTCTCATTGGCTGAATGAAGTTGATTACTGATGAAGATAAGTTGCGAGAGCATCCATAATTTTTCACTATCGTTATATTACAATATGTTATTCATAACTTGTCAGTCATTTTTTTACCCCCCCCCCCCTTTCGGGAATATCCAAACGTACCACAATTCAAGCTGCTCAAGTAAGTGGCAGAGCGTCAATATTTCGTCCACAAAATCAATATTTCACTCCGACGGTTCATCGGATATTATCGTTTATCTGTGCCGAGGATTTGACTCAGGGGACATTTTGCTCAGGATATTGATAGACACAGGTGCATTTCGATAAAATGTCATGTTTTTACATGACTTTTGAACATATTATGTCATCTCATTATCAGATGACGGTCTTATATACTTTGGAGAACTTCCTAAATTCTGAAAACTTTCATGGAATTCAAAGAACCCTGGAGGAATGTTCCAATTACAATGATAAAATATCATGTACTTTCAAGGCAAATCAAGAAAAATCGCAGAGTTCCTCAGCTTTTCATGAACTAACAACTACTTTCACGGAATATATTAATTTCCATAGAATCTCAACTTGTCTTCTTGATACTCTTTTTGAAACTTCTACGTATTTCCGAGAACTTTCATTGAATCTCAAGAAATTTCATAGGATTTTGAAACCACCTATACGGAATCAAAGGACTCCCGTGAGTTTTCAAGGACTTCCATCGAATAAAATTCCAGATGCTACCACCACGTGACTCACCATGTAGTACAGACTGTTTCTGGCGCTCTGTTTGCTGCTAGTCGATCCCTCTCGCTTCCTGATGATGGCCGAATCCAAAGAATCCTTGCGATGGTGATAAGGTTCCGCATAAACAGGCTCTTCTTCTGGACTGCTGACGAAAAAACACGAATTAGGTTCTTTGATTTTCTCGTAATTGGTCATCGCGAACCTAAGACCATTCAGGCAATTCAAATTGAAAGCTGAGGTGTCTTGGTAATCAGAATCCTGGCTTGGTAGCCTAGGTAAAGTACGGGTCGACTTTTCATTGGTTTTGCTGCGGAATAACAAGCTGTCATCGCTGTCTTCCCCAGAAGTTGTAGAAATGTCAACTTTGGCTTGCCGTCGGGCTTTCAGTTTGTTGTTTCTCAGCGCGTTTTCTAGCTTGTTGAGCATGTATTTCGGGTCGGCTTTCTTTGCTACTTTCTGGGGTTTTTTCTCGGGTTGCTTGGAGACGTGCAAAAAGGAAATGTTTTTTTCAAGGTTCGAGACTTGGAATGTTCGAGGGGGTTTTTTAGGTGCAGGACCGACAGGAAGCGGTCGCTTTAAAGCTATTTTCAAGGTATCAGTAAGGCTTTCATCCGTATTTTTCGGAGGTAAATCGGAAATTTTCAAGGTGCTTGTACTGTAGATGTCTTTCACTTGATTCTCTAGTTTTGCCGGCTCTTCGATTTCTACGGTGTTTTTTATACGGAGAGCTTTAGGAATCGGCTCGGTATACAACAGTGACAAGTCCACATTTTCTAAATTCCTATTCGTTATCAACTCGTACTGGTTTTCCTCGCTTTCATTGTTATTGCTTGTATTTCTATCGAATTTACTACGTATGTACTGGAAGTCATGGGAGCTTTTTGATTTAACTAATAAAGGTCTAGTTTTCACATTTTTCACTTCGTTAACCAACAATGGTTTTTTGTCACTTGTTTCACTATCTTCATTGCTATTGCTATCACAGCTGTATTTAGAGGCACTGAACTGTTTGACTTTGTTTTCGAATAAGGTACTTCGGTTGTAACAATTTCTTTGGAAAGAGCTAGGCCTTTCTACACTTCTATCCACGCGGAAAGCTGGAGTTCTCTTGATATTGCTCCTTCTAGACTGATCACTGAGCTGCCTTTGCAAAATTGGCTTATTCAACGGGCTCTCAGTTGGCTTTTCGGTTTTTTCAAGAGGCCTATTGGAGTTCAAGTTATTCCTATACCCATTTTTCGCATTATTTTTCTCTGGAGGTTTGTTATTTTCGATGTTTTCGAACTTGCTTTTGATTGTTTTCACTCTATTCGAGTTCTGTGGAGGTCTATACATAATTTCTCACGGATTAAAAGCCGTTTTGGTTCACATCTTGCCAGACAGGAAGTGATCAATTTGTTTCAACAAGTGGCACAGCATCAGGTAAAGGAAAACAGGGTTTATCTGTAAAATAAACGTTGAAAATTAGGCTTACCTTCTCGATAGAAGAGTCACAATGTTACTAATTCGGGTTTGGTCATTTAACAACTTACCAGGAGCTCGTAAGGCCAATATGTGGTTCAATTACCAAGAATTAATTAATCTGCAGCTGTTGGGACAGTAAGCAGAGTGTTTCTTTTCACGATCACGACTGTTGAATGTTTATGGTGTTGTTCGCTCGACAAACCAATGTTGTCAGATGTACAGCGGTAAAAGTCTTCGGTTTCTAAAGCTAGTGGAAAAATATTACAATTCTAGCAATCAAGTGTCCAGTTCATTTATTGGTTCGTTTCGATTTCACATTGTATTTTCATTCGACATGACGAAGAAATGACACTCATTTATACGAAGAAAATCTGTACTTACGTCATAGATTACATAAATTTCCATTTAAAAATCCATTATTCATGTACCAGATACCAGATTGGAATATATATCTGATATATTTGCTTCGGAAAAAATTTAGCAAGTAAGTAAGTATTTATTTTCATAAGACAACAAGTATATAAATTGTCAATTCGGGATAGAAATGAATATAGTCCCTAGAAGTGCCCATAAATAGGTATAATCTGAGACAAAAACGATGGAATTATGGATAAAGATTATCGAAATAGTAAGTGAGGATGAGCAGAGTTTGACCATCAGGTATCGCGTGCGGAAAATTCACTTTACGTATACGTGTTATTTACACTATTTTTTCTACTAGCGTGGAGAAAAAACCCAAAATTTAACATGACGAAACATTGATTTTTATCAAATAGGTATTCTATTGGCAGTCATAAACTCCCCAGAAACTTAACAAATTCACTTTTCCGCACTAGTGCGTAAAAGTGACACTTTCAACACTAAAATGAGTGCGGCAAAGTGGACTTTTCTGGACGCTAGTAGGAAAAAGCATTCAGAGCTATTAAATGAAAATATAATCAAGGACTTCATCAACGCTTTCAGAACGTTGTATTCACTACTACGAAAAAATCTGTGATGTGGCGTCACTGTAAACATAACAATTCTGACCTTCGTTGATGCATAATCGGGATTCTCTATCTTGGGATTCTCCCTCCTTTCTACACTGCAAGTATGCAACCAGCATAACATTGATTCAAAAGTTGCTTACTGTATATCGAATGATAAGATTGATTGTTTTCGCTTGATCAACCTATATATTATTTATGTTCGCAAAAACATAATACCTATACTCGAGGATTAGATACCTACCTAGTTGATTGATTATCTAAGGAAGAAACGGAGAAGAAGAAGTGTTCGAGACAATAAAAATTGTGCATTTAATCCTAAATATTTTTTTGTTTATTCGTTATCGCAGAATGCATCACTAGTACTACAAAAGAATTATTGATCTGGCATCACTGTAAAACTTTGCCACTATGCAACCAGCATCACAGCATCCTTCAATAAAAGTTGCCTATTGGTTTTGAATAGAAAGCTTATCTTTATTCTGATATTCTGAAGGTTCTTTCATGAATTTGAAGCACAAGAGTGAGGACATATTCCAGTTGCATTACTTCGTATTGGTCCCCATAAGTCGAAACTTTTGCAGGGCTAGGTAAGCATACATTCAAAAAAATCCATGGTCTAACTGGGATTCGACCCCATGTCTCGGTGTGAAGATCCCCATACGAACAGCACACATTAGAAGTCTCCATTTCATAATATAAAAATAATGAACGGGAAAGAAACCTCAAATTCGTGTCCACAAATTTACTGGCGACATGTGCAATTAATTCTGCTTCATTACTTTTGATTGAGACATGTCAATCAAAAGCCATCTTGAATTTTGAAAATTTCACGAAAGAATCATAATTTCTGATCCCGAAAACCCGCGAAGATACAAATTTTGAATAGATTCGGATCATAATAACAAAACTCGTCTGCCATATTGGATCCAACATCTTGAATTCCTAAAGGACCCCGCACTTTTAGTACGTAAAATGGTTCTCGGTGAAATTTTCTGAATTTTCAGTATGTTGTAGAATTCGATGAACTGATTGAACCTGCAGAATCGTGAAGTTCTTTGATGAACAGATTCTGAGATACAGGGCGTTGAAGTTACAAATCGGTATTTTTCATTTAATTATTTTCTCGAAATTCGAAGATGCCAAGTACAATTTTTTTCGCTCATATCATCAACGAACCTCCATATTACTCAACATAATTCAGATGGTTCAGATAATGTAATTGTTTACAGAGTGAAACATATAAACATTTCAGTGATGTCTGAAAATTCGATGTAGTAATGAAATATCGAAAAAATAATTCAGGCATGCAATATACTATCCTCATTCCATCATGAATCACAATTCATACATTTCATACAGGGTGATTTGAAAAATTAGTGACACCTAAGGCCGATTTATTCATACACATCCTGTATATTCGAGTGAATTGTTAACCTCCCAAGATAGCTGATACCGTATGAACATGATTTCGTTGAGATATATAGGGTGATCATGAAGATTTTCGATGATGAAAATGACAAAAAATCGTGTTTTTTGAAATCACCCTTTCATTCATGATCAACTCGGTGAAATTCCCTAATTATTTTTTAATATATTCATCATTCGCTCCTCAACGCTGTCTTGAAAATTCAGTTTCCTATCATGACGGGTGTCATAGTTATTAATTCAGGAACTTACCATTTGCATGAAGAGTTGAAGAGACTTGTTCACTTACATTCGCATAGTGGCCGATATTTTTCACAAATAGTGAAACGTGAGAATGTGGAGACGAAAATAAGTTGAGTATTCATATACAGGGTGAACATTAGAAATTCAATAACAATAAAAGATATATGAATTTAATAATATTAATTATAATATATAGATAGTTAGGCGAATATCGTTGGTATACAAGCTCTGCCAAAATGAAAAACGAACAATACCTTGGAGATGGGAGAATGATTCGGTCTTTCACGCTTCCATTTCTAATAGTGAGAGGTGAATCCTGGAATCGACAGATTTTTTCACATTTGTTTTCCACTCAGAATCAGGCGTTTCCATCATTTTCATATTTGCTTGCTATCAGTAATTATTATAATATCATTAGATTCATATTCATATCACATTCCAATGATATAATTCAATACGTATACCGGGTGGCTACGGAAGTATTGCCTACGGAATATCTCAGTTATTGTATGAAGTAGGTTTGTGAAATTTGAAGCGTCGATATAATGACATAAGAGCTAGAATTTGAGCATATTGACATGTCGAAGTTAACTTCCGGTCTGACCGGAAGTAACTTCAACTTTCTTATTTTAAAAGGAAACCCAATCTTTTTCTTTTCGCTTTATTCAGCATTTGATTCCCTTTCTAATGACATATCACAAGTTGGTATCTAACCAGAAACTAAATCAGAAAAAAATTATTATTGAAATTCACCGAGTAGGCCCTGGAAGCAAAATGAAAGCCAAAAATTGAAAAGTTAGCTATGAAAACCATACGTCACTTGATAAGAGTTGCTACCCGATCATTCTCCCATCTCCTAGGTATTGTTCGTTTTTCATTTTGGCAGAGCTTGTATACCAACAAAATTCGCCTAACTATCTGTACATTATATTATTATTATTCAATTCATATATCTGCTATTTTTATTGTATTCCTAATGTTCTCCCTGTATATGAATACTGAACTTATTTTCGTCTCCACATTCTCACGTTCCACTATTTGTGAAAAATATCGGCCACCATGCGAATGTAAGTGAACAAGTCTCTTCAACTCTTTATGCAAATGGTAAGTTCCTGAATTAATAACTATGACACCCGTCATGATAGGAAACTGAATTTTCAAGACAGCGTTGAGGAGCGAATGATGAATATATTAAAAAATAATTAGGGAATTTCACCGATTTAATCATGAATAACAGGGTGATTTCAAAAAACACGATTTTTTGTCATTTTCTTCATCGAAAATCTTCATGATCACCCTATATATCTCAACGAAATCATGTTCATACGGTATCAGCTATCTTGGGAGGTTAACAATTCACTCGAATATACAGGATGTGTATGAATAAATCGGCCTTAGGTGTCACTAATTTTTCAAATCACCCTGTATGAAATGTATGAATTGTGATTCATGATGGAATGAGGATAGTATATTGCATGCCTGAATTATTTTTTCGATATTTCATTACTACATCGAATTTTCAGACATCACTGAAATGTTTATATGTTTCACTCTGTAAACAATTACATTATCTGAACCATCTGAATTATGTTGAGTAATATGGAGGTTCGTTGATGATATGAGCGAAAAAAATTGTACTTGGCATCTTTGAATTTCGAGAAAATGATTAAATTAAAAATACCGATTTGAAACTTCAACGCCCTGTATCTCAGAATCTGTTCATCAAAGAACTTTACGATTCAGCAGGTTCAATCAGTTCATCGAATTCTACAACATACTGAAAATTCAGAAAATTTCACCGAGAACCATTTTACGTACTAAAAGTGCGGGGTCCTTTCCTTCGAACCCGAAAAGCCTCAGATGAAAATTTTGAATAGATTCGGATCATAATTACAAAACTCGTCCGCCATTTTCGAGAACAAAAATTTCATGATGCATTGCCACCCAAACTATGTACACCTGCCAAATTTCAAATCTATCGGGCCGTTTAGAGTGGGTCAAAATTGAGTTTTAATAATACAGTGTTAATGAAAAGGAATCGAAAACGCAAAATATTATTACTAATGTATATTTCTTCATAAAATACAATGGAAACAATAATAAAAACAAACTTCAACTCTTGGTGAATGTCATAATAATGCGGATTGTCAAACAATCATAAAGAATAATATAGAAAATAGATCCAATGGTAAAAAATGTACAGTGTATCACAAAAAAGGATCCTTTATTTTTCTGTTCTACTTTCGATGCTCTCTTCTAGGGCTGCTTGAAGTCCTTCTGGATGTCTACCTGCATCTATATCTTGTGCCCACAGATGATACTGAAAAAATACAGTTTCGTTTTTGACATAAGAGTGATCACAGCTATAGCAAGAAAATGAATAATAGAACGACTATTGACAGATTTCAAAGTCATCATCATCTAGCGTTGGGATGACATCTAGAAATAAGTAGGGAAAACAATTCTTCAACTCCTTGGCATAGATTGAAAGTCAGACGTTGTTTCCCTACCGCTAAGTGTCATTAAAACGTCATCTGATGACCTTGAGATTCATTAACGGAGGCACAAAGTGGGGTTGGATGGCAAGAAATTGAAAAATGTTAGTTGAAAAACTTGCTTTCAGATTCAAGCTATATACCTAATGCTTTCAACAACTCAAAAATACTTTCTTTGTGATTGTACTTTACCTGTTCTAATTCTTGTCTCAGAGCAAATACGGCTTTTTCTCTGTCAGCTACAAGTTCTTCCAGATATTGGTATCGCAATTTTTTACGAGCTCGACATTCTCTAGCACTTTGACGACTACGTTCTGAAAAATAAATTTGAAATGTTACATCCAAAAAATTCAGCATGTATCACTTCAAACGCCCCCAACCCTCCCTCTATATCTCAGCGATTAGTCACTAAATTTGGACCAGTATGAATAACCATCAATATGATCACTTTTTTAGAGACATCATTTTGGACAGTGCCGTACGATTTTATTGAAATGAAAGAGGGGTGAATTTTCCATGAAATCATATTAGAAATTTTGTAACTGGAAGACTGACTTTATATTATTGTTCTTCATAGTTTCAAACCCCCATATGTGAATTTTCATAAGATTTCTATTCTATAAAGGGTTTCAAAAAACAGGCAGATATGCATCTGATTTCCAATGTTTGGTGAAAAATGAGTTAGATGTCGCTTTCGATAGATTTTGTATCGAAAAATACGATGAATTTATAATTTAGCTTGAAAATGTACATTTTCTCATGATATTCTAAGACAGAAAAAAGGTGGATTCCAAAACGTACAAACTCCTTTGACTTTTGGGCGTCAAAATTCACAACCTCCCAGCTAGTTTTAAAAATCAAAATGTCCAATCTCCAATGGAATTTTCATATCACTCGTGGTGAATTATTTCAAAGCATGCAATATCCTGATCCCATTCATCAGAAAAACTGTAACCAAAACTAAAAATCGACACGTCCAAGCGATCTTCCAGCCAACAACCTCTTGAATTTTAAATGTATTCGTTCCAAACACAAAAAAACTCAATGCATTTTTCTGATGTACTTTGAAGTGTGACTCTTCCCAGGATAATAAAAATTCGTTTCTAATGAAATTCATACCTAATTTGGCTTTCATGTCAACCTTTTCAGATGATTTTCTGCCTGGTTTCCGTCCTCTCTTCCCCGATTCCTTGCGAGAAGGACCCTCCTGGAAAACAAAGTTAAAAAAAATATTACGAGGTATACAAAAAAGCCTTTATGCTCGGCCAGGTGTAAGGTAGCACTTTACTGCCCGGTTTTGAAAAAATGGTTTGAAAAAATAAAAAAAACACGCTTGAAGGCAATGAGAACTGTTATCATTGAATCTTTTAATGAAACAAATGAAACAACTCTCGGTTTGCACTTGGCAACAAGCAACAGTAGTTTTTATCCGTTATAAGTACACATACTTTTCTTGATAAACGCAGAAATAATGACATCGCGATTGAAATTGAAATACTTTGATGACCTTCGGTTTGTATATTATTTCGTTCTTTTCAATAGAAGAAGTCGCTTACGGAAAATGATTTCAGTCATCACAATGCTTAACATTTTTCTCCTTCAAGTCATATGAGACATAAATATAATATCTTCACTCTCTCAGTGTATAATTTCGAAGATTTGATGAATTTGATTGTTCCCGAACAAATAACATATTTGTGAAACATATTTAATCGGATGTGCAATTGATTACGAATGCAAAACTTCATCGAATACCTACCTACTTATACCTTCAATTTGCCTGATAACTGAAGATAAATAAACCACATAAAACCTTGTTGTTTTAATATTTATTCAATGTGTCAGGAATGTCAGGATAAGAATCTCAAAGACGTCTGGTGATCAAAATCACACCACACCATTGTGGATTTTTCATTCCATTTATCATTTATTTTGTGTGAATTTTGTAGTAGTTATGTTATACAGTGTGTGGGTCAGATTTACACTGATAAATACAATATTCACAGATACGATATTTTCTCAACACGTATTCTAAAAGTGTTTGAAAATATTCCGATATTTTGTGAGAAAAGTATATCATGCCATACACTGTCAGGTCAGAAGGAAGAAGGAGTATACAGTGTGTCCCAGCTAAAACCTGTCACCCCCCAAATCTCCGATGTCGTATAAAAAATTGAAAATTGCTCGAACTGGTCGATTTCGATTTCGCGGTAGACATATTTTTCTGCAATTATCATATTCAAAAGTTGAAACCTTGAAGCGTAACGTTTATCAACTTTCGATTTTCAAATGGAACACCTTGTATTTCATTGCATTTTTAGATTCTCCCTGAAGAGCTGCTTTCATCAATGTATCTTACTTGGTGTCTAGCAGGAATGATTACAAAGATTTAGGGTGTTCAAAATCGAGATTTTTCAACTTTAGAATTTTTTGTGTCGAAACTATTCATTATCGGCGAGATTATCGGTCTAAAATTACTTCCATAACAATGGAAATCAGTCATTATGAATGAAAACAGATTCAGATCCACTGGAGCAATACTATAAAAACCTGGTGGGCATACGCATGTATACGTGAGCAAATGTAACTATCATTTTAGTTCTTGTTCACTGAGTCTTGACACACTTTTTTTTGTTGCGTAAAAATACTCCTTGCCTAATAGGTATCATAATATAGGTAGTTACACTCATAATGAGTATACATTCGAATGTATATACTAATGGAAGGTATGTTTAGGCACAGATTTAGGTACAATTTTCATTGTAAAACTGAAATGGAACATACAGGGTGATTCATAAGTAAGCGGCATCCTTCCAGGGGCGCATTCCTTACATGAAAATAAGGCAAAAAGTTTTTATTAATAAGGGCTCAAAAAATCTTCCTAAGGGAGCTACGCCAATTTGAATAGGACACCTCAGGCGATTTTTTCTCTGTAACTTTAAAATCCTTCACAATAAACATTTGATGGTGAATAAGCCTGTGAATTCAAAATTTCAAATTTTTTTTCAGGGGTGCGGGAAAAGGTAAGTGTGAAAACATCATTTTTTTTATATTCAAGTTATGGTGACTTACGCAAATCAGAAAGTTTTCAAAGTTAATTTTCTCCTAAATGGTACGCTCTATCGAAATGAACTAGGAGAACCTTTTTCACGTGAAAAATTCTAGAATTTTATAATTTTCAAACGAAATCACGATAACCTGAATATCAAAAGAAGAAGGGATGTTTTTACACGCACCTGAATGAAATTTTGCAATTTTGAATTCAGAGTCTTGTTTACCATCAAATGTTTACGCCGTACCAATTTTCGAAGATTCATTGTGAAGGATTTAGAAGATATAAAGAAAAATTCGTCTTTGAGGTGTAGGAACTTTTTTTCCTCATTTTAATGCAAGGAATATGTCCCTGGAAGGATGCCACTTACTTTTGAATCACCCTGTATAGCGAGGCTATAGAGTATTTTTCGAGGTAATATTGTATTGATACGAAAGATCTGATAATTTTGAACTATCAGACTAGATGACGTCTAGAGAGAAAGATAAAGAGAGAGAGATCAATCGTCAACAGCATGAGAGTGAGGCGTAAGAAGCATTTAAAAAAATTATTAGATGACAACTTGATTTCACCTCTCTATTTCAGAAAACTAAAAGTTTTTCGATGATTAGCAATTGCTTCAACATGTTTTTTGATGGAAAAACACAAAACACAGTCACCAACAAAAAACAATTTCAATAAATAAACATCCCGGGACGCATATTTACGTTTCCTATACAGCCAGCGCGATTGGTCGCTCTCACGAGATAGGGAATGGAGTGCATCCTGGAGCATTCCGTTTCCTAGCTGATATGCGCGACCAACGACCATCGGCGTTCCCGCCAAGAAAGAAATTGATTGCGAATTGTTCGTGCAAGCTCTATGCGAGAGTAAAATCGCCAGTAAATATATGAATTTTATTGAATATTTCGACAAAATGTGGCAGAGAAGACAGGATTGGTGTCATTGTTTTCGAAATAAACTGTGCAATAGGGGCCATAATACAAACAATTTAGTAGAAGTATCAATAAGAGTTTTTTAGGATTTGGTACTACAAAGATGTAAGGCTTTCAACACAGTATCCTTAGTAGAATTCATCTCTTTATCACTGGAGGACTTCTACAAAGAAAAATTGTTGCGTTATGCTAGCTCCAGGAATAACAAATTGTTAATTTATTTTACGAAATTTTGCAAAAAATCGGTTGATCTTCGTGTTGTGAAAGTGTCTCAAGATCAGTTTACAGTTACTTCAGCTGCAGATGAGACATTTTCGTACCAAGTCAATACAAAGTTGGCGTTGGCAAAGTGTGTGACTGTCCAGAAAGGGCAGGAGGGAAATTTTGCAAGCATCTGTTCGCTGTATATAATACTGGTGTGCAGATGCACAACGTTTGTAATATTTTTTACAAGACAAAATAGAACTTGCTACGTTAACACTTGGAAATACTATCAGTATAGTGCCAATTTCTTCAAAGATGGATAAAGAAAAAGATAACGAAATTACTGTAGATTTTGGCGAACCCATGATGTTGGAAACGGAAGATGGCCTTAATGAGACGACTCCTGATGAAGAAAATAATTTTTCGGTTGGAGTGAACGAAACTAAAACTGATGGATCAGTCGAACTCAAAGAATTCAAGGACAATTTGAAAAAGATTAGCAGCTTCGTGGAATCTCATCCAGCACTATTGCCTATTGTGACGAAGTTCAATAGGCAGATGAAGAGAAAATGGATAGCGAAGTTTCGTTCTATGCTCTATGTTCCTCGTTTACTAGTCAGAAAAAGTCTCACAGAATTAATGTTCAACCTACCTCTATTGCTAGAAGAACATCTGCTTACAGAGGTGCCAAAGCTATACAAGCGGGCCTACAAAATACCACGAACGCTGTAAAAGTTCCGTTTCATTGTCAAATTGTGTCTTCATCAGACTGAAAATTAGTGTGGAAAACAAAATCTGTAAATAATCCTGACCCATGCACCACAGAGCAGCCGATGGTCGTTTATCGTTGGTCGCGCATATCAGCTAGGAAACGGAGTGCTCCAGGATGCACTCCATTCCCTATCTCGTGAGAGCGACCAATCGCGCTGGCTGTATAGGGAACGTAAATATGCTTCCGGCATCAAGGAAATAGAATATAGGCCTATACTGAGCATACGTTATACGTACTTTTACTGTCAAGGTGTACTATGTTGGAAAGGTCAGTACCAACTACGTATTAGCTATGTTACCGAGGTACCTGTATGTTTACCGATTGAAGAAAGCAAGAGGCTTGTCTAACAATGCCACATACAGGGTGTCTCATTCAAACCGAATAACTAATAGCCTTGATATCTCGATCTCTAGAAAAGCCGATCTCACTGTGCCCAACATGAGCTTGTCAGGAGTAATCATACCTTTGAAGACATCCATTTCGATGCTTGGTATTACTATCAGCAACAACCTTTCTCGGGAAAATCACGTGAGATCAATTGCTAAAAGTGCATCCCAAAAACGTGGTTTACTGTTTCGGGCCAAGAGCTATTTCACTTCCAGTCAGCTGCTTATGATCTATAAGGCACATATCCGACCTGTCCTGGAATACTGTTCTCATATTTATAGTGCAGCACCCAAACATACCCTGAAACTGTTGGATTCTGTCCAAAAAAGGGCAATTCGTCTCGTGGGTGATGCCTCGCTCACAAACTCACTCACTTCCCTGGAACACCGTAGAAAGGTTGGCGATCTGGCTGTATTTCATAGATATTTTCATGGACGATGCTCTTCTGAGATATCGACAATTGTTCCTCCCTTGGCAGTCCCCGCGAGATTAACCCGTCGAGTTGAGGCTTCGCACCCCTTCGTGGTCACTTTGGAGACCTGCAGCACATCTCTTCCCAAAGACTCCTTCATCCAACGAACAGCGAGGCTCTGGAACACATTGCCAAGGGAGGTGTTCCCGAGGCATATAACCTCCAGAAATTCAAGAAGAACACCAATTCCTACCTTATTTTCCTTGGTTCTCATGATGTTCTCTGAACATAACAGGATATCCCTTTTCGTGGTAACCAGAACATAAAAAAAAACCCTCCCACACACACGCGACTCAATGTGTAGTACTGAATTCGTGTTTTTCAGGCATGAAAGGCTCATTAGGAAACTGGTTCAAAGTAACAAAATCTAGTAATACCCGATGATGATGATATTCAATATACCTACCTAAGTATTATACCTACCTATATAGAGTAAACTTTAATCGTCCTCTATCCAATATAAGTAGGTACATGACTGATTGTTGTTAATAGACAGGTAGGTATGTTCATAATTGAGTAGGCGGATTACTCTTTTATATTCTTCGAAGAGATGGAAACTACTCTCAATAACCACAACTATCTAATGGAAACTCCATACCTACCTGATAATTATTTCTTACAGTTCGCAACCCATACCCAACACGTTACAGGACTAAATATTGTTGAAACAAATGACATAATGCGTTGGGTCAAAGCACCCGCGATCGAGTGCACAAGAAACGAGCGCGATTGATTTTTGAAAGCGAAAAGGGATGCATTATTTGCGTCACTAAACAAAAGCCGGCCAGTTTATGCACTGGCCCACTGCCTGAAATCAACCACAACGAGAATATCAACATGGCCAACTGCCTGATTGGTACGATAGTGATAGTAGTGTGAGTTAGTGTCAAAAAGGAGATTGTCATTGAAGAATATTCGAAATAAAATTGGCTTACCGTGCTGGGACGATCAAAATGCGTAGTTGAGCGGCGCAAACACGCAATAGAAAGTTATAAAACCAAGCTGAAATCGGATTTGGAGAGAAGAGACCGCTCGACTCGGTAGAATACCGAAGCAACGTTGCCAAACTCCCTAGTTTCGTGACATATTCAGGATATTCTTGCTGGACCTACATTCTACCAAAAACTAAGAGCATTATAAGATCAGACTCTCAAAATCATATTCAACGGCCCATAGCTAGACGAATAAGGATTGCAATGGTGTGACGTACCTACCAGTTTGAGGAAACTTGTTTTTACTACGTCATAGCGTCGATAAGCTGTCGATAAGCTGTTGACAGTCTAGTTACTAGGCTAATCTGGACCCTATATCTAACTTCAGGATAACATCAAACATACAAAATCTTAATTTTTATCTCAAAAAAGTCAGATGGTTTTTTTTATGTACTGGTTCCCACGAAAACGGATATCCTGTTATGTTCAGAGAACATCGTGAGAACCAAGGGAAATAAGGTAGAAATTGGTGTTCTCCTTAAATTCCTGGAGGTTATTTGCCTCAGGAAACACCTCCCTTGGCAATGTTTTGCAGAGCCTCGCTGTTCGTTGAATGAACAAGTCTTTGGAAAGAGATGTTCTGCAGGTCTCCAAAGTGACCACGAAGAATTGCAAAGCCCCAACTCGAAGGGTTAATCTTGCGGGGACTACCAAGAGAGAAACAATTGTTGATATTTCAGAAGAGCATCGTCCATGAAAATATCTATAAAATAGAGCCAGATCGCCAACCTTTCTACGGTGTTCCAGAGAAGTGAGTGAGTTTGTGAGCGAGGCATCACCCACGAGACGAATTGCCCTTTTTTGGACAGAATCCAACAGTTTCAGGGTATGTTTGGGAGCTGCACTCCAAATATGGAAACAGTATTCCAGGACAAGTCGGATCTGTGCCTTATAGATCATAAGCAGCTGACTGAAAGTGAAATAGCTCCTGGCCCGAAACAGAAAACCAAGTTTTTGGGATGCAGTTTTAGCAATTGATCTCACGTGATTTTCCCAAGAAAGGTTATTGCTCATAGTAATACCAAGCATCGAAATGGATGTCTTCAAAGGTATTGTTACTCCTGACAAGCTTATGTTGGGCACAGTGAGATCGGGTTTTCTAGAGAAAAGGCATGCTTGTGTTCTGTTTGCATCTTAATACCTCGATGAATTTTCGAATATTCTGGGACAAACGTTTTTTTCTTGGAGCTGATCAGAATCCTTTATAAACAACATGAAGGACCATTTCATAGGTTCAAATCCAAAACGACTGCAGAAATGTTTCTGATGGCCCAAGAATGTGTTTGGGATCACACGTTGAACGGTAAGGTCCCCGTCATTCCTTGCTCGCCAAAAGTTTTCTGAAGATTTCTATGGATTAATCGTAATGGGGTAACCGAATGACGAATAGACCAATTTTAGACAAATTCTTAGTGTGGAAGCCCTTATATTCAGGTCCGTTCAGTAAACACTCCATCTCTTTCCAGGGCTCGTCTGATCGAAGTATCGCATAACACGTAGGCCTATTGGCCATTTGTTTCTTATCTTGAATATCCCGTTATTGATTTTACCATATACGACCCATGATTCGAAGGGTTGGTCCAATCTTGTGGTACCCCCTGCACAGAGCTAAGGCGGTTTACCCTGTTTCCCAGAGAAACTTACGGTTGCCACTATTCCAATTTTTTATCACAAGGAAACCGTCTCAGATGAAAAGGATACTTTGTGATTTGTGGAATATTTCATTGAATGAAACAGTAGTAGTAGTAGTTGGTGAATATAGCTAGGGTTTTGAGTTGATGTGACAACGCTGTTAGCTAGCATTCGAAATGATTGGGTTAAGTTCGTTGGAACGAGTAATGCAACTGCATTAAAACATTGTATCTATATTATCAAACTATGGCAACATTGTGAACGCATATTGCGCAGTACTACTGCACAACATATTCAAAACTCTCTTACAATATTGCCGTTTCTCTGATTAGGAACTAGATCTGGTACTCTTGAGTACGTCTTTCAGATAATTATTACTGTATCTTCCGACTCTGTCACTATTTTTGTTGTCTCCCATCGCTGGGATTTTCAATTGAAATAACTAAGAAGCCGCAGACTTCCGCAGTCCTAATAAAATGGAACATAATAGCAGATATTGAGAAAAGTGAAAAGTAAAAAAAAATGCTCTGGAACGCGCCCAAATATCTATTATGGCATCTTCCACTTGGTTAATACTGTCTTTCACGAAATCTTCTAGGCTCAACACTCAACAGAAAAAAAGATAGCTCTTGGAAATCCAGTGACATCCATGCTTGCATTTTCGCTTGCGGCAACACTGTAGCGCCAGCAATTTACCTACTGAATGTGAATGAATAGGGAATCTGGTGATTGAATCTAGTATTCTCCTCGATTCTCCTTCTCCATCAAACTAATTGAAAATAAAAATATTGAATGATTATTTTAGGGTATTTTCGTTCCTGAAGATTCCATAACGGGGAGACTATTTTCAGATTGCTCACAGAACAATACAGGACTGCCATCTAGTGTTTTCAGTACGAAACCTCCTCTCACTAACAAATTTGTTATGGAAGCAAATTGTTATGATACAACGGTAGAAGATAGTCGATAAGTCCTATAGATGCCTATAGTCAAGACTAATCTAGTTGGATTGGATTTCGGGACGAGAATTTTATGTCGATAAGTCCTATAGATGCCTATAGTCAAGACTAATCTAGTTGGATTGGATTTCGGGACGAGAATTTTATCATCGTCAGTGATGGTCAACAACAACAACTTATCAATAAAATGATAATCTCACGATTGCGCATGCGGCCTGGTGTCTGATAATACCCAGAGAGTGCCTCTCAATTTTTTTTGTTTGCCAATTGCACAACCAAATAATATATATATGACATGTGGGCATTAGCAAATCAATAAAATAATTTCAAAACTCGTTAACTAGGTACTTGTGCTTGTCAGTCATTACGAATCGAGAAAAAAAACGTGGTGCATTGTAGACGGCGATCACATCATGCTAATATTCCATCAAATTATACTAAATAAAGAGTTGTCATGGCTTACTTACACAAACACTATGCTCCTGGATGACAGCCATCTCTTGAAACTCCATATCGACTGTCCTAGCAAATTTAAATTCGCCGAATTTCGGGATAAATCACACAGCACTTCGTACGAAAACACTACACCGTGTCTGTCTTATTTACAAACATTGCAAGGTCATCGATTATTTGCTTCCTTTCATACGTCACTCAGTCGATAAATTAAAAGGTACAAAAGGAGGACTGCCGGGACATCTGACGGTGAGAGTACGAAGTAATGTGGTCAAATTGGATTACAGGAAACTGATGTTCAGAGCCAGGTCTACCACTCTTATTTCTCAAGAATATCAAGACCACAAAGCTAGTGGGTACACTTCCCTCGTACAGGTACCTGCCTGGCTTGAAATTGGAAATTGTCTGATAAAATCTGCCGACTATCTGACTGAACCAATATGGATTTAGGGACGATTCTCACGAAGAAATTCTACGAAAAGTATGAATATAGATTCGGAATCCTCGAGAATTCTTTTGCAAAACTAATTCGTTATAGATGATGAAGAAATGCATGAGCACTTTTCGAAATTAGGTAGAATCAATTTCAATATTATTGTAATCCGTTGGATTATGGATATAGATTTGGAATCCTCGTGACATTTAACATGAAACTACATTGATGGTTTTTGATGAGAATTGAGCACTTCAAAATTCGAAAGATGAGCAGCACCAACTTTTGAACTGAGAAAAAAATAGTTATAGATTCGATATCCATTCAAATAAAAGAAAAGGTATAGTCATGTTGTAGAGAACCTCATTGATTCCAGATAATTGTTATGTCTTGTATTATGGTGATGATGATGAATATCATTTCTCCTGATGAAAGTAAGGTATAGACAGCTTCTTAGAATCAATGATTTGGTATATACATATAGAGACATACTTGGTACTTGTAAATAGCATTTAGGGGCATAATTTTATAATTTTTTATTGCTCTATTTTGAAGGATCTCAATTGTCTTATCACTTTTTGAAGGAAGGGTACCATAGTAGAGTGAGATATTGTATGTGACCATGTATCAATGAATAGTAAAATCCTCTTGAAAGATGTTTTCGTATGCAATTATTCAACTTCCATAATATACCTAGAAGCTGCAATCTCAAATCGCAGTCTGTCTAAATGGGTTTTCCAAGAGAAAGTTTGTATTACAAGTTTGTATTTTCATACTGCATGTTCACTTGGACATGTGTGATTTGTCTAGAGATTATTATTACATATTCAGATTTATTTACGTTTAGTGTATGAGTTTTTTGCATGTCTTCCACAATATTACGTTCCACAGTTCATCATAAGAGTTGCTAAAGTATATATAATATCATGGTATCATCTGCATATGATCTTGTTTCACCTTTCAGATTTAATTTTGATATTGAGTTGACATAAACAAGGAATGAGGTTGGACCTAAAATAGTTCCTTGGGGTACGCCACATTTGATTTCTCTTTCTGTACCTGAAAATCACCCCATTAAGACTGCTCTCTATCAGCTAAATAATTCTTGAACCAGACATGACAATTTCCTCTAACGCCCAAACATGAACTTCAAATTATCTATGTGAGAATGAACCACTTAATTTCTATTGGGAATGCACTGAAAGTACATCAGTCGGTCATCACTGGGCCAACAATGAATGGAAGTATACTGCTTCGTCAAATTTGGCGTCAAGTCAGCCAGTGGACAACTTTTGTAATTTATCATTGAAAAATGCCAATATTGAGTCAATGATAGTTCACTGGGTTGAGATTGCTCTGAGAACCAACTGACTGCACCTACGAAAAAAAAGACGAAAAGGACGAAAGGGAACGCTTCGTAATCAGAAATCGAAAGGACTAGACATCAGACTACTGAGATCAACATCCTTATTCGTCCCTTTCCATCATATTTCGGGAGTTTCGAACTGATGTTGTCATGACGACATATACAGCCATTGACGTACACGAATGAAAACCACGAGGGTACAAAACTTTCAGATACAAGAATTAATATTTTGGTCACATACGAGTTTCCATAGTATACAGGGTGTTTCATAATTGAATGCTGATCCTAAAGGGCGATATGGATGATTTTAAGAAAAATTCTTCATGTGAACATAGGTCCGTAACAGCTTCGTTTCTGAGATACAGGATGTTGAAATTCAACAAAAAAATCAGTTATTCCCCAATATCTCTGAAACCGCTCTGGCTTTTTTCTCCATTACAAATACCATCAAATACTTAAAAATAGTTACCATAAAATTATAAAAATATTGCTTAGATCTTTTGGTTACCACAATTGTGAAATTATGACTAAGAGTAAAAATCGAATAGGGACAAGCAAATGAATGCATTTTATTTGTTAACTCAAATACCGTTCGACGGACGAAAAAAAGACAAGAGACCATTTTCATGGGAAGATAGAGGATAATTACAAAAATGATATTTACTTGGAAAAAAGGCAGTGGCGTATCATTATTTTGATATGAAAAATATGACAGGGTATGTTAACAGGGACGCCACTGATGGAAATTAAGAAATCCTTTATTATGGAAAAAATGTATTCCTATTCATACTTGGCATGTACCGAAATTGAAGAAAAAAGCCAGAGCTGTTTCAGAGATATTGGGGAATAACTGATTTTTTTGTTAAATTTCAACATCCTGTATCTCAGAAACGAAGCTGTTACGGACCTATGTTCACATGAAGAATTTTTCTTAAAATCATCCAAGGATTATCGCCCTCTAGGATCAGCATTCAATTATGAAACACCCTGTATAAGACCCGAGCTAGCCTCCCAGACATGACTTCTCCAGACACCCTGTATTTACATGTTATCTTATGTGATACAACAAGTGTATTAATGATTATCGAAATACAAAATCGCTTCAATTCTGAAAACATCGATGAAAGTAATTTGGTGTTGTCTTATGGTTTATTATTGCATCATCCACTCTAACATGAAGATCATCATTTTTTTTATTGGTTCTGGAATAAAACTGCATCGGAACGGTTTTCTGTACATCCACCACTAAAAAATTTTTATCACACCAATTCTTAAATTCGAAGCTATCCAATTTTTATTGAAGTGCCTCTGGGTTATCTGCAATAGATGTAATCGTTGTATTATCTGCATACAAACCTAAATAATCTGCGCTTATATGAATGGGCATGTCATTGATGAATTGAAGTAAAATGAGTGGACCTAATATAGAACCTTGAGGAACCCCAAGATCAATATCATACTGCTTCGACTGACAATTGTCAACTTTAACGTGTATCTTTCTGTGAGTCAGGTAAGATCTGAGACAAGGATT
Organism: Phaedon cochleariae; assembly: GCA_918026855.4. NCBI lineage: Eukaryota > Metazoa > Arthropoda > Insecta > Coleoptera > Chrysomelidae > Phaedon > Phaedon cochleariae. The sequence continues at coordinate 32,926,746 of OU896721.1, forward strand.
GCCAGGTTTGAAATTATGTTATGCTGAAGAGGTAAGCAATTTACTCATGAGTTCATTAGGTTGATATTGAGAGTGTTCTTTGATACATTGAGTTCCTGAATATGAAAATTTGATGACATCTATGACATCCTCTACTGCTGGTAAGTTTCATTTTTTTATATTCGATCAAACTACTAGAATTAGGAAGCGAAATACAAAATCGAAAATACGGCATAATAAGATATTTCAACCAATCTGAAACGTGTATTTCGAAATCAGAGAACTAATCAGGTAGACAGCCTGTATTCTGGTGTGGGGGAAAAATAATTGTATAAACGAAGGAGAATGCCAATATATAAGAAGTGAGTATGCTTAGTCGGCTAAAAGGTCCCATTGATATTTCTTGTTATCATGATGGACAAATTGGAGAAAAACTGATACAGTTTATGAATAAAACCAATGATTTCTGAACAGGAAGATCGATGTTACATACGGAGGGAAGACATCTCATGTATATTCAGCAGGATTGGGTGTGCCTCAAGGATCAAATCTTGGGTAATATATACAATACGCACAGTGAAGAACTAATTTGTGGAATATTCGATATTGCGCTTAAAAAATTCAAATTGGAGCTAAAAAAGCTTATAAGCTCCTGATAGTCCTGTAACCTGAGTAGTTGGATCGGACGCACTATTCATCGATATTCCGTCCATTCAATGAATTGTAAAACTGCTCTTGTGTGAAGAACCCTCGATTGAATATATTATACATATATATTGTGTCCTAAGTTGTTTAGTTAATTGAAAATGTAGTTGGTATAGTTGATTTAATTATTGATTATGTCTATTAATTGCCATTATGATAGAATCTTTTTTTTTCGAATAATTTGTGAGAAACACATAATTAGGCATTGTCTGCCTTTCTGTTTCTGGAATAAATAAATGAATAAATAAATATTTAAGATGACAAGTGATCCCCTGACCCCTGCTATGACACGCCTATGTTAAATTCTATTCTCGGAGATAAAATCCTATAATACTGCATCCGATACACAGGAAACCTTCCTATGATCGGTTGCGGTAAAGCTCTGTTTTCCGTGGAAGGCATTTTCTGTCGCATTCCTGCAAATTTTCCTGCATTTCCACCTCGATTTCCACGCACGTTTTCCCTTTCTAAACGCGCGTGTCACGCACCGACAAAACAAAACACGGTATAGTGCATCTTCAAGTGACAAACAACTTGGGTGGCTCTGGATACAAGCATTCACTTGTTTCACGAGATCAGTGGATTGATTGTATAGGTTTGAAAATGGGATCGTGAGTAACAGGTAAGTATAATCAAAGTTTCTTATACTTCGGAATAAAAACATATACAGGGTGTTGTAAAATTCGACCGACAACGTTTGACAGGTGATAGCCCTCGTGATTTCATAATCACTGAGATAGGGACATACGGTTTGAAATTTGACCCAAAATATAAGTTTGCATAGAAATTTTTGATCTTCCTCAGTAGTAGAAGGTTACAGAAATTTGTGTTTTCTCTTTGGGCGTGGAATAACTATTTATGTTCAGCTACAGAAAAAGATCTGAATAGTATCTAATCTACTCAACACCAGAAAAATATTTTTGCAATTTTCTACTACTGAAAATGATGAAATATTACTATGCAATCTTCTATTTTGGGTCGAATATCTCGAAAACTGTTCATTTCAGCTCAGTTGAAGGTGTTGAATTTTTTGAACAAAATTGAACAATGAATTCGTGGAATTGGAAAATAATGGAACTTTAATCAGTGGCGTAGAAAATATGGGAGAATAAGTTGCCACAACCCCCTGTAGGGCACCACTGGATGAAATATCCGGAATGGCTTCCTGGTCAAAAAATGACCCATTCAATGATAAAACTATATACCGAAGTTGAATGCATTATATTCAAGTTTTCTTGAGATATTGCGAAACAACTATTTTTATTTCTCAACTTTAACGCCTTGTATCTCGAGAAATGAACACTTGAAGATCGTATGTCCTTATCTCAGTGATTATGAAATCACGAGGGCTACCACCTGTCAAACGTTGTCGGTCGAATTTCGCAACACCCTGTATAATGGATCTGTCACTATTTAGGCGTATATAAAATAAATGTGATATAAAAAATATTATTCTGGTAGCATCAGGGCACTACAGTTTTTATTTTGGATGGTTTATCAATCGGAAAAACTAACTAGCTTAAACAGAGTGTTGGAATTTGTTTTGGAAATAACCCATGAAAGGATATTTCTGGAATTAGTTTCAGATTGAACTCTATACCTTTTCAAGTTCAAATTGATACTTATCAATCTCAAATTATTATAATTATTGGAAAACAGATTCAAAATGAGAATAAGCAGAATCAAATTGGGATCAATCATATTCAAACTCAGAATAAACATTTTTCAATTGGGAATTAACATATTCAAGTTGATTAACACAGTCAAAATTAGAATGAACTCATTCAATTTGGGACCAAGCAACTTCAAATTGTCATTACAGTTATTTGTAATTAAAATCATTTTCGGAATTTTGTGTTTGGTATCATTAACATATTCGCTACCGAATCAATCAATTCCATATTGTATAGGTATATAAAGGTTCCGATTTGAAATTGATTGGTTTCAATTTGAAATTGTTTAGTGTGAATTTGGATTTGTTTATTCCGTGCCTAGTCATTTTGATCCAATTTGAATTAGATTTTTTCCATTTTGAGAGTGATTAGTTCCAATTTGAATTTGTTTATCATCAATTTGAATGTGTTAAATCCATGCTGAATCATTTCGTCCCGATTTGACGGTAATTATTCCATTTTGAAAATGATTAGTCTCAATTTGAGGTTGAAAAGGTATAGAATTTCTATAAGAGAATTGAGATTGTGAAATCGCTATACTGATGAAGAGAACAACTTGATTTTTCTCTAGGTATTCAGTATACTTTATCAAAATATCTCAACTTTCATTGATAGGTTATCCATGAGTAAATTCCATCACACTGTATCTCATGTATCCATTCAAAAAATCGTTTGATCAGTCTCCCAAAAGTTTTCCATTGGTGAACTCAACATTAAATAACACCCTGTGACACATATTGAAAATGATTTCCAATGAGGTAGATTTAGTTTTCGAGAATCTGAAACTCAAAATTCGATACTCATGTGAAATAATTAGAAATTGTTTGATCTCTAGATTGCCCTCATTCTTAAACATTCGGGTGGACAGTTGTGAGTTGGGACACTCTGTATTTGTAGTGGCCATGGTTAGTGAGCTAGTGAGCAGACTAAATTGCCTGAATATTTCTTAATTGAAGGTAGGTGTCGATTAATTGATCATTTCAGCCACCTAAATAAAGAATTGGCATGTTTCTGACCTCAAAAACTACTTCAACTCAACTCAACTCAATGTTTTCCAGAAATACAGAGATCTGTGTCTCAAGTACAGCGCATAGTTCCACTATTTGTAATCTCGTTTTATTTCTGTCAGTTCGACTATTAATATCTACTTTGAACACAAATCTGAACCCAAACAGTTAGTCACAGTGAAGAATCTGAGTGAACTTGCCTGATCTATCCAAATTACAGAATCTTTATCAAAAAAGTATTTCAAAGAAGGTCGGAAGATCAAGATGAATAACAAAATAATCATACCTCAACTTCACTGTAGGTAAGAATTTTTGTTTTTGTCAGATATACTTTTATCAATCTCGATATATGAATACTTGTAAATATGTTGAACGTTCTCAATATAAACTGGTCAACATTGAAAACGTCGTGGTCCAAAATATAGCCTGAATTCAGAATAGAATAACGAATACTCACGAATTCCCTTACCATTTTGAAATCGGTTTTCACCGATGATTAGCCTAGTCTCTTGACAGTTTGTTGTGTCAATATGAAACTTCTGTGATTTCAGATAACATTGCTACAGGGTGATAATTGAATGGTTGTAAAATTGCACCGTGGTCGTCACCTTACCGTTTGAACAGATTTTTTTTTATCACCTGTATCCTCTTGAAACATTTTCGGAATTTTCAAATTCAGAGCTTTGATAATCGTGTTATGAATATTCATTCAAAATGATGCATTTTTTCGACGATTAATTGAATGAAATTGGAAGTTGGAATTATTCAAGAAATACTGAATGATGGAATGGAGAATAACGTAGTCTTCAGTAGATGAAACATAATTTTCTCTGTGTTACTAGTGAAATAATGGAGTGTTACTTCGTTATGAGGATGTCTGGTGTCTGACTCGAAATGGTTTTGTAATTTCTCGGATCGAAGGTTATATACTGAAGGTACGTTAGGTACGCATTTTTAATCCAAATGATGCAATTTCGTTAAGATAAATTATAAAATTCAAAAAATTACGATTTTAGTTCCAGATGTATTAAATTTATATTTATTCTTGACGATGGATATACAAGGTGCGATTGTCAAAAATTGTGAAATGTATAAGTACAGTAACTTCTCATGAGTCTTATACGAGGTAATATGAAAGAGAATACAAGTGGGGTAAAGTGACGACCACGATGCAATTGAAACCCATTCAATTATCACCCTGTAGCAATGTTGACCAGTATTTCTTATTCACGTACTCACTCTGTTGCAATTTTCAAAATTATAGATATTTCAAATATTGGGAAAGTTCAAATATTAGTCGATAGCTGGTTCAGCATATTTTCGATTTCGTTTTTATCTATTGTTCCATTTTTTTAAATTTAGCTGCAGTTGAAAATGAGTGGAGAGAATGTAGTTTCCAGTGAGGAACCAGCTAGTACACCTTCTACACCTGGTTCTTCTGTGGATGAAGAAAAGTACCTAGTGCCTTATCGAATAAGGCCCAGAGTCAAGAAGAAATGGCTCAGGATAGAAAATGTCCCCATCGCTACCATAGCAGTCACCATCATACAAGTAAGCTGTAATTAGCGTCTATTTTTATTTCCAGATAATTCACATTACTCAATGCTTCCAGGTATACATGCAATCTAAATATTTACCAAACGAGAAAATTCTTTGATGATAGTTTATGAAATATTACTCTTGATAACTTTGTATATAAACACTGATTGAAAATTGCAAACAATTGATTGATATATCACAGATTCTCGTGTGGCATATAGCCAGGAAAGTAGTTGTTTTCTGTTGAATAAACCGAGAAAGAATGAATTCTTAATGAATTTCTTCATATATATACATTTTTCCATGTTCATAATTGTATTTGAGAATATTCCTTTTCAATATATATTTTTCATTTCAAGTGTTATGTTTTGTACGTGAAAACTCTTGACTTGATCTTACATCAACTTAGCCTTTCCTCAGAACTTTGCCAATGATATTATACCTTCTGACATGGAAGCATATTTCGATTGATTAATTGATTGAATATTTCAGATTGCTTTCCACATTTTTTCGACTCCCAGCGTAGAAAAACACCTGAGATTCGAACCGAGCAAACGGACACAAATATGGAGATTCCTCACCTACATGCTAGTCCATGACGACTGGTACCACCTGCTCCTGAACGTCGTCATCCAGTGTATATTCGCTATACTGCTCGAAAAAAGACAGGGGCGTTTCAGAGTGCTCGTCCTCTATTTCCTGGGGGGTGTGACTGGGGTTATGGGGGCCTCTTGTGTTCACCCCAACATGGTCATAGGGGCTTCAGCAGGGGTGTACGCTCTTTTGATTTCGAATATCGCCGATATTGTACTGGTGAGTACTCAGGGGAAGTGAACAATGTGAACTGAGCTTCCTAGAGGTGATAGTATGTACAGGGTGATTGACTATGGATTTCTCGACTTCAACAGCTGATATCTCGAAAACGAAAAAAGATATTTGAAATTTGGAGGAAGGTACTTGAATGAGATGTCATTTCCTTTCAGAAAATGTATTCTCTGCTTGATTTTATCATTTCATATACAGGGTTCGTGAAAAAAATTTTTTTTTTCAAATTGAACCCCCTGTATATTATCGCATATTTTGAAAGAGCTATCTTTCCTGATTTCAAAGATATATACTTTTCATATATTCTATCGAGGGCTTGACGAAATATCAGCAAAATTTGGTCCAAGTTAGCTATGGTTGAAATAGAATGAGATGATGAATAAGTGAATTGACATTTGGCCAACATTCCAGTGACATAAGTGCGCAAAATTTTGACAATTTTCTCACGATGCCATATCCACTGGAACAAAGAAGAGATCTTTTGGAGTGCTATTTTTCAGTTAATAAAAATCTTGCTGAAACACTTACATTTATACTTGTATTTAATCTTTCAGATATGACAAGACAAAATTCAATCCGCTTCTCATTATCATCATAACTGAGTTTGTGGCATGGTCTAATTCTGAAATCCCTATATTTATATTTCCTTAAGGTATGTTGAACAAAATAATAGCTGAAACCAAACTCTCTCACTGCATTTCTTATTGACCGTGAAAGATCCTCAACAAAATACTGGATTACAAGAAGTTCCTCGTCTTCGTTGTCTTGCCTTCAAACCATTCTCTTGATATTCGACAAACTGGAAGTTCTGTCAAATTTAGCAGCCAAATACTTTACATAATTCTTACTTGGTAATCTCCTGCCTGGATAACTCCTCATAAACTTATGAAGTGTTTCAGCAAGATTTTTATTAACTGAAAAATAGCACTCCAAAATATCTCTTCTTTGTTTCAGTGGATATGGCATCGTGAAAAAATTATCGAAATTTTGCGTACTTATGTCACTGAAATGTTGACCAAATGTCAATTCACTTATTCATCATCTCATTCTAATTCAACCATAGCTAACTTGGACCAAATATTAATATTTAATTTTGCTGATATTTCGTCCAGCACTCGATAGAATATATGAAAAGTATATATCTTTGAAATCAGGAAAGATAGCTCTTTCGAAATATGCGATAATATACAGGGGGTTCCATTTGAAAAAAAAAAAATTCCACAAACCCTGTATATGAAATGATAAAATCAAGCAGAGAACACATTTTCCAGAAGGAAATGACATCTCATTCAAGTAACTTTTTCCAAATTTCAAATATCTTATTTCGTTTTCGAGATATCAGCTGTTGAAGTCGAGAAATCCATAGTCAATCACCCTGTACATTGAGAAATAAGTACAGTTTGATTGATAAACTGATGGGGTGGCGGAAATTTGATCGAAAGACAAATAATAGAAAAACATTAATTTGATAGAAGTCTTTTGATCGAAAATCAAAAAATAGAAAGAACTGTTCACCGAAAATACATTTGATCGAATGTTTTATGATAGAAAATACATTTGATAGAAACATAAATGATAGAAAATACAATTGATAAAAAAAATATTTGATAGAAACAGCATTTGGTAGAAGATTCAACGGGGCTACGCTCAAGTTAGGTCAGTTCATTTGTGAAGATATGATCCATCAGGGTATAGTTCTCATTAGTCTTTCAATAGATATCACATTTTCCATCATATATTATTCCAGCAATTCATAATAAATAATATGATGTATATAAAAATACACCGCTAGAGACAGATATAATGGAAGAAGCTGCGAAAGTTGGATTCGTTTCCGGGAATTTCAAGAAAAAAGTATGAATTGGCATAAAAGAAAAATTTATGGAATCTAAAACAATACAGAAATAAAATCTTTTTCGGAAAGTGTACTTTTTGAAATACTTTGAGGAACTAGGAAAGGCGTCTACTCTTTGGTCACAATATTCAATGTAGCATAGTGCCACATTATAAAATAAATACCATCATGCTACATTACTCGAATTCTTTGAATAAGTGCAGTTGTAGAAAAAGTATGGTGTGCAACATGTGGGGAAAGGCACTTTTCTCACTCATGTGTTTGTATCACTCGCCCTTCAGGCTCGTGCCACAAACATTCTCACTCGTGAGAAACGTTGAACTTTCTCCACTTATTGCACAATATACTATTTCTTGAAATTTTCGAAAACTTGCCTCAGCAATGAATTAGTTTACCTTTTTGGAGGCAGAGTGACTAAATCTCCGATATTTTTATTGAATCTTATTGTTTTCTTTGTTTTTTTTTCAGAATAGTACGGCTGTAAGATTCAAAATCTACAGGGTATGCTCTATAGGTGTTCTGGTGCTTTTCGATGTCATTTACAACATAGTCCACATTTACGCAAGAAAAGAACCTGTCATATCTTGGGAAGCCCACGTAGTCGGTGGAATCTCAGGTCTCCTCATTGGTTTCTTGATTTTCAAGAGCGATTGTCAGACTGAAAAGCTCTCAGAGAGAAAAACAATTTTCAATGCTATATTTTGGACTAGCTTGGTGCTTTACTGTACTATGTTGATCGGATTGGTGTTAGTCAGTGTTCAAATCAAAAAATGTACTCCTGCCAGTGATATTTACGTGAAGTATGTTTATTTTTGTTGAAGCAATGATTTTTCACGTTCTGTTCGATTCGCTCAAATTAATTTGCTTTTATGGTACTACTCCCAGCGAGCACAAAAACATCTCAGAGGTGTTAAAAGTACGAGATTTCGAGACATTGAACCTCCACTGCGATGTTCTTTTCACACATGAATAGAACTATTATAGAACAGCCAATGTCCGCCGCAGGCGGCAATTATCGAGATGTCCTTGATATGTCACAAAACTACCTTCTTCCTAGTTCTTTTTGAAGCCTTTTCATGGACACAAAAAAACATTTTCAACGCGTCTTGCGCACATTAAATCGCTGTAAAAAAAAACATTTTCGAGGTACTCTTCTGAAGCCTTTTGTCAAAATGAACTTTTGCATTAGGATTCCATTTCCCTTGAATGAAAAAATGCATTAAAAATAGATTGAACATTAAAATATTTTCTTGATATGAAATTACCTTCTTAATCGGTTTCTGAGTAGTGCTTACTACACACAGACATATAATTTGGAATAGGTTTCCCAATTTTTGAAATGTTCTCCACAATGCATAATTTTGCAACTGCGGAGAAGCTGTGTATTGATAATTTCGTACTTTTATATATTGATTACACTGAGGCACCGAACAACACATCTTGCATCTGATGGTCATTTTTATAAACTAAATAAGTCTTCTAACACAATATACTTCACCAAATTCCTTTCTGTTCGTTAGCAGCGTGATGTGAGCGTGACACGCTGCAAACGCGAAGGCCAATTGCGAACAAGAAGATTAAAATCGAAAACAAATCAGAATTCATCGTATTGTGACGTAAGCATGAGACGTTGTGGTGGGGCAAACAAAGAAATGCCACATAAGAACAAAAACAATACTTCAATATCCTTCAAAGACTTCTTTGGTCAGTGCATATTACGTCTCAAAATAACATCTTCATGCCAACATTTTCAAAACATCCCAAAACATCCCAGGGATGTTTGTGCTCGCTGGGCTATTTTTGGTTCCAGTATATTCCTACTACATAATATTATGAATATTGTTACTCTGGAATTATATATTCCTTGCATGATCTGAAAAACTTATGTAAAAGATATGAAAATTACCTGAAAATCGACACTGACGACAAATTTTAATATTGTTTTGGACTAGAATTGTTCAACTCAATGTGAGATAGTGAAAGATTTTTTCAACTAATTATATCCATTGTTGCCATTTCCTAATTCTTATGTTACTTTTATAACCCGAATAAATTTTTTATACATACATTCGTTTGAATTTGGTTAGGATCCAAACGAATATGACAGTGAATACATACATTATTCCAGATTTTTTGGGATAAAATAAAAATATGAATAATATTTCAATATACGTGTAGTAAGGACAAATCAGATGATTTGCCCCAAAATGTCACTTCTTTTAAAGAATTTTCCTATCAGAGAGCCTAAAAGAAAAATTCACAAGCTGTCAGTGACAATTCGTATTGAAAAAGGTTTGGAGAAGAGGAATAAAGGTATATAGAAAAAATATCAAATTTTCACTTAGCTTTGGATGTTCCGGGAACGAATCTGCTCCCGTTCTCAACATAAACATGCAAAATATTTTTCTTTGTTGAGAACGGGAGCAGATTCGTTCCCGAAAGGTCCTAAGCTAAGTGAAAAAAAATGATATTTTTTCTACATACCTCTATTTATCTTTTCCAAACCTTTTTCAATACAAATTGTGACTGACAAGCTAGTGAATTCAACTTTTAGGCTCTCTGATAGGAAAATTTTTTAAACGCAGTGACATTTTGGGGCAAATCATCTGATTTGTTCGTACTCGAAATAATATTCATATTTTTATTTTATAAATCAACCTACAGACAGTATTTAGTAAATACATATATCCTTCATTAGCTCAAACGTGGTATTTATACAGGGTGGCATTGAAATAAGTGCCAATATTTCAAACACTGAGAAAGCTCGATGTGTACTATCGAATGGCACTAATAAAAAAAAATAGGGGTCTAAATAAAATTTGAGGTTAGATAAATAATAAAATAGGCGCCAGTCACAACTTTCATCAAAAACATTATATAATACTGAACTATGAGTATAATACTATTTTTTTGTGGTAATATTTGATATAGTATAGTATTATATATTATATAATGTTGTAGTGGTACCATTTGATGAAAGTTGTGACTGACGCCTACTTTACTAAACGTTTGGTGATAACTAGCATCTTTTTCTTTCAGTGTTCAATCATTTGAATTGTTTCAATTTCTGTGATAAAATTTCTCGTTAATTAAAAGAATCAGAAGAAATCTCATATCATGGGAATATTCCTTAGACTGTATCATACTAATGTGCTGAATATTTGCACTAATTTCAAAAACACCTTGTATAAGTAGACGATTCGGATTATTTCTAATTTCAACGCACTATATCTCGAAAACGAATCGTGTTATGACCAATGTTTATGGGAACTTTTCATCTTATTTTTTCAGATACCTACTATCTGAATCCAACAGATTTCCCAAATATTTCCCGGTGTCCCTGCATAAAAGATTAAACAATTAATAGTAGAGATCCTACAATCAGATATTATAATATGAAAAAAACATACTGATTTTCATTTTGTTTCGTTTTTTCAATAAATGGTATTAGTCGGACTGATTGTGGTAATACACTTTCATGTATCTAAGATTCCAAGTATATACACACTGAACAACGCGTAACTTTTGATCAACATGTATATTAGTCGAAATTACACGAAAAGAATTTGAAGAATGGATTCTGAGTTCGAGAGGAACACAGCCAAAGGAAGAAAGAGAATATTTCATATATTTAGATGTTGAAACAGACGTGGTTTGAAAGTTATTTGAAAATTTATTGGAATATTTTAAGTAAATTTGATCAATTGAATAAATAGGAAATTTAACAATTGTTATTAACTGCGATTTGTTTAATGATAGGTATTCAATTCAGCTTCAAAGTTGTCATTGTTTAAGGGTATTGTAAAAAGTCTATGAAAAAGTGCATGGGAAGCTGAAAATTTCTAGCTGTAAGGGTGGAACGAATTGAAAGGTACCTGTTGGTTTTCTATAAATTGAAAAGCTGAAACGATTTGTTTTGTGAGTCAAAATATCAAGAGGAGGTAACTGATTATTAGATTCAATGTCCATTGTGATTTTTATTCTTAGATTAATATAGATTTCGAAAAGGAAAGAAACTCTCTATTTCAAGTATAGGGAACCTTCAAAGAGAGCAAGAATATCATCAACATATCGGTGCAAACAAAATTATTTTATTAAAGTTAGGGTGCTGAGAAATGGACAATTCGAAATAAGACATAACTGTTTCAGCTAAAGAAGGACCCATGGCAAAACCTGATTTTTTTGTGTGGAAAAGTCAGAATTATTGAAAAGTAATTATTGTTGGACAAGAGAAAACAATCATGATGTTCAATGCTGGGAAATAAATCAGGAACTTCAAATGAGACTAAAATGGAATCAGAAGTGATAGGAATATTTGAAATTTTCTTTGTCAAATACAGTGAATTTTTAACAGAATGGAAGTTAAAAAAATTCATGATCTCAGAAAGAATATTGAGCTCAGCCAGGAAGCTCATTCAGTAGCAGAAGAATTATTGTAAGAGACTACTGGTCTGATGGGGATGTTCTGTTAGTGAATTTTTGGAAGGACTACAATCTAGGAGTTGCAGGGTTCATAGTAGAAAGGTATATTTTTTTTATTTCAAAAAAGTGATGGTGCCGTTCAGATCATTGAAAGTTTTTCTTTAAGTAGCTTGAATTTTAACAGTAGGGTTCAATCTGAATCGAGAGAAATCATCATTGAAAAAAAAGTTCAACTTTAAAAAAAGTAGCTGATAATCACTTGATTATTTCTAAAGCTGACAAAGGAAATTGTTTACTCATTTTGTATAAAACCGATTATATTGTCTAAGTTGAATGAATTACTACGAAATTGATATTTAATAGGAATGTTATCTTATAGATATGACATATACTTCACTATCACCAATGGAAATCAATTCAGCACTCGAAATCAACAGCAGGAATGGTGAAAATTCCTAAATGTAATTTACTAGCTGGTCATAGTATCAAATACTCCCTCTGTGGTGTTTTGCTGAAGATATCAGTGGTAAATTTTACCACGATGCTGTGTTTATTGTTTTCAACTGTTAGCATTTAGATTCACCACGATGCCTAATAACAGACGATGAGGTTGGGTTAACGAATTCATAGAGGAATAGTTTGTCACTATTCTTAACGTTTTTCGTTGTACGATATACATCGATTATAATCATTTGTACCATTCTTTTTTGTTTGTGCGTGTACTACCTACTGCCCAATGATATCTTATCATTATATGAATCATCTAAATAAAAAAAGCTACTGATTTCCTATTAGAATGAGTATATAAACTTCAATATTTTCATAGCACATTCACAAATGTTCAAATATCGATAATAGTTGGGATTTCACTAGGATATCCCAAGTTCTCTTTATATTACTTTCCAGTTCATTTATTTGAAAAAATCAGGCTTCAATTTTCACCGAACGCCGAACTCAATAATCATTCGAAGGCAGATATAAATACACAATCCTCAATCCGTAAGTATGCATCAATGATAAATGATAATGAGTCATCTGACACCCTAACTTGTTTAGTTTTAGGCGTATTCATGCATCATTCATTATAATTACTATTTTTCACTATAACATTTACATTTTCACTAGCCGTGAGGTACCCGTTCATGATGCAGCTAAAGCACCTCAATGAACTAATTATTCGAGATTATGTGATTTGCTTGGATTCTAAAGTAAAATTAATGATAAACATGATTTTTCAATTTTCCATGAACATTCCCACACTGATATCACTATTCATAATGATTCAACACACCATCATCAGCATAAGATTGCAGCATATGATACACAGGCTAGTGAGTGTCCCTCTTTCAGAAGTAAATTTCAATAATGAACTCATCAATATCATAAAACAGATTGCAGTCAACAGCGGATACAACGTTAATTTGATAGACAGTATTCTTTTTAAAAAACTCCATAATGAAGCTATTCAAGAAGTTCATCCTACCATCAAAAATAATAATCAAAATTATAGAAATTCAACCTATGCTTATAGAACAATTAACACGTTGGGAAGGTTCATCAAAGATAATAATGACAAAACTTTTAAATTCGAAAAATCAGCAGTATACAAACTCAACTGTGGTTCTTGTCCTAAGGTATATATCGGTCAGACAGGTCGTATGTTTGATCAGCGCATTCATAAACATGAGATGAATTTTGTGAAAAAAACAAAAAAATCAACATACGCCAACCAAATATAAGAAGGAAACCATAGTTTTGATGATATTTTCGAAATTCTACACTTATAAAATAAAGGAATAAAACTCAATAACTTTGAATCAATAGAAATCAATGAACTGAAAAATTCTACAGACCTCAATAGACCTCAATAGTTCACCTCTGTTGAATTTGTTTTCTCAGTAGGTTTACTATCAACCCTTTCAAGTTGATTCGTTATACTGTATTATAATATAGATATTGTTCCTTTTTTCCGAAAATTAAGGTTTATCGAAACTTTCTACAGGTAATCCTAATCCTTCCGGTTGGGAAAGTAGGATATACATATATGTATAAGTTATAGGCATGTCACGGTTTGTTTATTTTATTGTACCAGTTTTACACCTGATAAAGCTACTGTGTTAGCGAAACATGTTTTTTTATGCTCTGGTTCCCACGAAAAAGGATATCCTGTAATGTTCAGAGAACATCGTGAGAACCAAGGGAAAGGAATTGGTGTTCTTCTTAAATTTCTGGAGGTTATATGCCTCGGAGAACACCTCCCTTGGCAATGTGTTCCAGAGCCTCGCTGTTCGTTGGATGAACGACTCTTCGGAAAGAGATGTTCTGCAGGTCTCCAAAGTGACCACGAAGGGGTGCGAAGCCTCAACTCGACGGGTTAATCTCGCGGGGACTGCCAAGGGAGGAACAATTGTTGATATTTCAGGAGAGCATCGTCCACGAAAATATCTATAAAATAGAATCAGATCGTCAACTCTTTTACTGTGTTCCAGAGTTTCAGGGTATATTTGGGTGTTGCACTCCAAATATGGAGCTTCTGGCCCGAAACAGGAAACCACGTTTTTGGGACGCACTTTTAGCAAATGATCTCACGTGATTTTCCCAAGAAAGGTAATTGTTGATAAGTAATAGCAAGCATCGAAATGGATGTCTTCAAAGGTATGGTTACTCCTGACAAGCTTATGTTGGGCACAGTGAGATCGGCTTTCCTAGAGGAAAGGCATGCTTGTGTTTTGTTTGCATTGAAATCTACCAAGTTATTGGATCCCCATTCGAGAATTGTTGCCAAGTCCACATTTCTCCCTGGTTCGTTTCTGATTTGCCTGGCTCGTATTGGAAACCTGGAAGAGAAGGCGGTATGGAGGGTGCTATCATCCGCAAAACTGTGTACTGAACATGAAGTTGCTTCCAACAAATCGTTGATATGGGGTAGAGAAATAGTTGTTGCGCAAAAATGTTGGCTTTCTCCTGCGCAGTTGTGGCTAGTGTTCCATCTTCCTTGGTTAGAGGAGGAAACGAGCTGGTGATTAAGACATTTGTGGAAATCTCATCGTGAAATTTTTACATTTGCTATGAATTTCAATCAAGTAACGGCCGAGTCAATTCAAAAAAATCATATCATCCTCACCGGGAGATTTTCCATCTTTGCAACTGGCTAGACATATTTGAATTTCTTCGAGGGTTATGAAAAAATTTAAGTAAGGATTTTGGGCATCAAATGGTCATATCCGATGAAACTTTCGGAATAGAAATGAGATCATTGTGATTTTCCCATTCGAGTATAGAAATTTGGCATACTATTGCCCCGATGTCCAACGATTCGAGCGTTTTCTAGAATTCAGACTGGTTTCCTGTATTACAATAGCTCCTTGCAATGTTTTTTAGAGTAGATTCATTCAGAGTCATACCAAGATGACGACTGGGCACCAATCCTATGATGGTCAGCAAGACGATGGTCATCTTAGTCTCATTGGAAGTGATGTCAAAAACTCCAACGACAAGAATAAAAAATGTCCCATGATATCATTTTTCATGAGAGGATATATCCCTATCGCTATCATGGCAGTCAGCATCATACAAGTAAGTTTTATCTTCAGAATATTGACAATATAGTGGCGAACGTATTATTTTAGTATCAAAACGTATTAAAAATGAGTTAAGGAACACAATGGACCAAGAACGTCTCAATCATCTCGCACTTTGGTACATATATAGGGCATGATTTGCTCGAAGAAGTCGATTATGAAAGTGTTATCTCTTAATATGCCCATATTGGTATATCCAGAGAAGTTTATTTGAAATAGTTTCGCTTCATTTCATTCAATACGCTAAACTTGATAACCTATAAAGCAAACCAAGGGCCTCTTGATTGAATTTGCTACAGGTCCCGCGCTGGCTTAACCCGGCAGTGATTTCAAGTTAGTTACACTAATTATTGTTTGAGTGAAGATGAATCTTATTGTGAAAAAAATGAATTCTCCAACATTGACGCGTCACTCAGAGTGAGATAGTTTCACTTCCAAAATCGATCATCGTCTGTCTAACAGTGGACGTGAATAAACCAATCCCAATGGTACCTATTAATTTTCATTACAGATTTGTTTCCACATACTTTTGACACAGCTTCCGACCCTAAGCTTAGAAAATTACTTGAAATTCCAACCGGGAGAGTTGATAGAATTATGGAGATTAGTTACCTACATGCTGCTTCATGACGGCTGGACCAACCTGATCCTAAACGTCGTGTTCCAGTGTAGATTCGCAATACTGCTCGAAAAAAGACAGGGTTGTTTGAAAGTGCTTGGCCTCTATTTGATTGGAGGTGTAGCTGGAGCCATGGGGTCCTTCTGTTTCTACGATGAGGATGTCGTCGGAGCATCAGCAGGGGTGATGGCTCTTGTGTTTTCGACTATTCCAGATATTGTTAAGGTGAGTATACAGGGTGAGTCATGAGGAACTCCCAAGTAACATTTTAAATGCCTAATAGCTTCGATGATACTTTAAAGAGGTTATGTGAGCGCAAATGATAGGTCTAATTCGTTCTACCGTTTTATGAATGCCCTGGAGAAAGCATATTGGCCTTCAGGTCCATATACTCCTTTGAGATACTATGAGAGAACTATCGCATAAAACAATTTGGCATTCTGCTCACTTCGGTTTAAAGAGAGCTCTGTGAGAGTCATTGAAATTCTTCATCGAAACTATTTACTCTTAACAACCCTCTTAAAACACTTAAGTTTCATTAGTGTCTCGAATTTGACTAAGAGGTTTTGAACTAATCCTTTGAAAATACGTCATAAAGCAATAATGAAACCAAATTTACGCTAGGCCAATTAGGATTTGACTGAGGCAGTAATGAAACCTAATTGCATTATTCTAGCTATGTGAAAGTAATTATTGAAACCTATAAGCCACAATGAATTCATCGAAGTCAATTATAAGATCTATAGGATTTATGAAGTTTTATTCAGAACCGAGTTAAACCCAAAAACCATAATATAAATGTTCGTTTTTTTTGCCTACAAACGACTAACGTTGGGATGAACTCAAAAGAAAATAAATAATGTGAAATCAAGAGAAATGGCAACTACAAGCGAAAAAATAAAGAAAATCAGAGCAACAGTGAATCAGAATTCTCAAGCCCAAGCAATATCAAACACTGCGTATCTCAATTCCTCCCACCTGAAACCACTAAATAGCAAGAATTCATTAGGACCTGATGTTCATGAAGTACCATCAACGAGTCAGAACCTAATGGAGAATACTTCTGACAACATCAGTTTTGCACAAATTACGTCAGATGGCGAGTTCAGCATGAATTTGAGAGAATGGAGCATTCAACACAATATCAGGCAAACTGCACTGAGTGTAGTTTGTCTATGTTTATGTTTCCTATTCGGTTTCCTACTTAAAACCAATCACAAAATTCACAAAGAGAACAGTGTGAATAACAAAAGTAGGGTTATGTTAATCATGTTGATATGGCGTTCTTCTACTTTTTGCAACACTACCAATGAGCACTAGCCAGGATATTCTCAAAGCTTCATAGTAAATACTAATACCTGAGAAGATGATGTTTTTTTTTTTTTTTTTTTTTTTTTTATCGCTTGGAGCGCACGAGAGGGAATCCCTATAATGTTCAAAGAACATCGTGCGTTCCTAGGGAGGATAGGGACAGGAGGTAGGTATTGGAATTTTTTTTGAACTTTTGGAGATTATATGTTGTTGGGAACACTTCCACAGGCAATGAATTCCAGAGCCTAGCCGTTCTATGGATGAAGGAGTCTTGATAAAGTGCTGTTCGACATCTTTCGAGGTTGACAACGAAAGGATGTGCTGACTGGGCTTGTCTAGTTCGTCTGATTGGTATTGCTAGTGAAGGGATGATAGCAGAGATTTCCGAAGAACATTTCCCGTGGAAGTATCGATAGAAAAGTGAAAGGTCGCCGACCTTTCTACGGTGTTCTAATGATGTCAAAGAGTGAGTGAGTGTGGCGTCACCCACCAAGCGAATGGCTCTTCTCTGGATGGAATCTAAGAGCATCAGCGTATGTTTTGGTGCTGAACCCCATATGTGGGAACAGTATTCTAGAACAGGCCGTATCTGCGCTTTGTAGATCATGAGAAGCTGTTGAGGTGTAAAGTAGCTTTTCGCACGGAACAAGAATCCGAGTTTTTGGGAAGCAGCTTTTGCGATGGATCTGACATGATTATCCCATGAAAGAGTGTTGCTGATGGAAATACCGAGCATAGATATAGTGGGCTTGGTGGGGATGGTGGAGCCAGACATTACAATATCGGGCATACTGAGTTCCGCCTTTCTAGAGAAAGTGCAGGCTTGAGTTTTGGTGGCGTTGAATTCAACTAGGTTGTTTGTTCCCCAGGCTGTGATTTCAGCAAGATCTTCATTGACAGCGTTGACCTGCCTGCGCCGTGAGGACTTAGTTTCCTGGGAAGAAATGGGAATTCTGGAAGAGAAAGCAGTATGGAGGGTACTATCATCTGCAAAGCTGTGGATGGGGCAAGTTGTTACTCCCAACAGATCATTGATATGAAGCAGGAATAATGTTGGTGCCAAAATTGATCCTTGTGGAACGCCGGAATTGATGCCAATGGTATCAGACGATACACCGTCCACCACCACGTGAAGCGATCTGCCTGAAAGAAAACTCGATAAGAGATGGCATAGCTGAGGTGGTAAGCCGTATGATGGTAGTTTGTGGAGGAGTCCTTCGTGCCAAACACGGTCGAATGCTTTCGATATGTCCAACGCGACAGCTAGAGATTCCCCGTGTTTTTCTATTGAAGATTGCCATAAATGGGTGACGTAGGCAAGTAGATCTCCAGTGGATCTTCGGTGGCGAAAGCCGTATTGTCTATCATTGATGATTCCTGAGCTCTCCAGATATTTGATGAGCTCAATATTGATGGCTTTCTCCATCACTTTGGAGATTACTGATAACAGGGCAATGGGCCTGTAGTTGTTGGGCAGGTTCTTGTTCCCTTTTTTGGGGATTGGTTGAACTCTAGCTGTCTTCCAGCATGATGGAAAAATACCCGACCTGTACGAGATGGTAAACAACTTGCAGAGAATCGGTGTTAATTCTGGTGCACATTTTTTGAGGATAATGGGTGGAATTCCATCAGGACCGTTAGCCTTATTCGTTTTGAGACCAAGCAAAATTCGTCTGATAGTTCGTTGACGGAAGACGATTTCGGGCATTCGACTCTCAACGGGTGGAATGTCTGGCGGCACTTTTCCTTGGGAATCTAAAGTAGAGTTTGCTGCGAAAATTTCTGCAAAAATATTCGCTTTCTCCTGCGATGTTGTTGCTAAAGTGCCGTCGGATTTGGACAGTGGTGGAAATGAACTGTTAGTGAAATTTCTTCCGACCGCTTTAGCAAGGGACCAAAACGAACGGGAGCCATTGGGACAATCTATGAGTTTCGATCTGATCTTGGCATTGTATGTTTCTTTCGAAGCATCTATTGTTTGGCTGCAGTTATTCCTGGCATCAACGTATTCTGCTCTAGTCGCGAGGTTAGGGTTTTTGCGCCAGCGATGGTAGGCTGTTTGTTTCAAGGCAACAGTTCTAGAACAGTTTTTGTTGAACCAGGGTTTCGAAGGTGATGATCTTTTCGAAAAATGAGGTATGTATGTGTCCATTCCGAGCATGATGATCTCGGATATTTCCGCAGCACACTGTGAAGGGTCCTCAGAGTCAAAGCATACTCTATGCCAAGGAAACTCGGAGAAAAACATGCGGAGACCGTCCCAATCCCCTGAATTGTAATGCCATATAAGACGTGGGGGTGCCGGAGCAGTTGATGGAATGAAAAATGGGCAGGTTGTGGAGATGAGTGTGTGGTCAGAATTGCCAAGAGGAGCTCGTACATCTATGGTGTAGGGTGCTGAATTATTCGTGAGGAATAAGTCAAGTATGTTAGCTGAATGGTTATTGGCATCGGGAATTCGTGTGGGTTCTTTGATAAGCTGCTCTAAGCCGTGAGTGATGGCGAAAGCTTCGGCTTGTCGCCCAGCTTCATCCGTTCTGTTAGAGTGTACGAGCCAAGCAGTGTTGTGTACATTGAAATCGCCCATGATGATGATTTCTGCTGCTGGATGGTTCTGTTGAATTTGGTCAAGCTTCAGAGACAAGAATTCGAAGAGCTCTCCATAGGATGGATCATTTGGTGATAAGTAGAGACAACAAAGGTATTTGGTCTGTTTCTGGCTATCGAGTTTGAACCACATGACATCAAACTTATTTGGTTCATAATATCTACAACTCTTGTAAAAATGAGTCAAACATATGTTCAACTGAATTCACCATAAATATCTGGTTTCATCTTCGTATTATTAGGTACGTTCACAGCCAGCACTACAACACACACCTTCTACAAGACGACACAGCCCTATCGATTTGGACGATCGACACCATTGAACAATAATTGAACACGGGCACCCATCACCGACATAAGCCGAATTACGATTGTCAAATGGTTGTCTAATAACCGTAATACATGTGAATTGCTATAGTTATCCGTCAAAGTACAATGCTAGAAACCCAAACAGCTATGGTTATTGGGTTAAACATTATCTGAATTCACCAATAAGCATAATTCACAAAACGAGCAATGTCAATAAAAAATCTAAATAGACTAGGATTTATAAAATACTCATAATGTCATAACACACCGGAGTTTTGATGGTAGCGAATGTCCATTCAAGGGTATTACGAATATTTAATGAAAGCGATTTTGATAATTACAGAATGGAGAGAATACAGTTGTAATCACAAAACGATCAGGAATAGAAGATTTCTGTATAATGGTTATTACAATCAGAGCTGATGGTAGATATTTTTAATATCCAGTTTCTCTTAGTGTTCCTCAATGAAAAATCACGAGTTCACGAACTGGTATTGCACGATCTGATGAAATCTCATCCATCCTGTACTCAAATCATAATTAATCAATATGAATTTTCATTATTTTCTTCAATTTTTGCAGAGTTCTGAGAAGATATTCGATAGCTGCAGGGGATGGTCCATAGGTGTTCTGGTGCTTTCCGATGTTGTTCGCAACATTCTCGAAATTTACACAAATGAAGTTGTCACATCTTGGCCAACTCATATTTTCGGCGGATTCTCAGGTCTTCTCTTTGGTTTCAAATATTTCAAGAGCACCTGTAAAATTGCAAAGTCCTCAGACTCCTCAGATCAGAACGGAATGGAAATGAACGAAAGAAGTTAGGAAGATGATGTTTTTTCAGACAATCAGAAAAACTTCTAGGCCGAGTTGAATAACAAATCAATGAGACAAATTTCTATATCATATAGGGTGTCCGCTAAAAGGAGGTCAATTCATTAACCATATATATATTAACAACTGTACTATGCTGTTCGGTTTGAGGATAGTCATGTTTCAGGTAATAAAATGTAATACTGATGACAATGCTGTTGAGAGAAGTATTCTCGTTGAAGCTTTTTCACGTTGTGTACGAAATACTCAATTTAATTGCTCATAGTTCCAGAATGAACCCATTTTAATGTTTTTGAACTCAATGTGACAAATCAATATGATATCATTTATTAGCTATTTTATAAATTACATACATAAATATAAAAAATATATGAAAACTAGCCTCTATTGGCAAAACAGCACATTTATTTTCATCATATTAAATTAGCTTAGGACGAATCCTACTTGGCAATTTCAATTCGTTCATTCAAAATTTCATTCTACGATTAATACTCTTCTCTACTGATATTCTTTCATCTTCATTTCAGAAATATGTCGATCATTTTTTTCTAACAATACTAACTTCATGCGGTATGAATTGATGAATAGTTTACTGATAAAATTGATGATATTAACTAAATATTTGGGTGTGTGAGTGAATAATTCATATGGAAATAAATTATGTTGAGTTCTTTGGGAATCATTTTTTTCATGCATGGCACTGTGTATTGAAATCGTTGAGAATGTTCCATATCAAGAAATCTTACATTCATATAGTGACTACAAGAGTCTCTCAATTGGGCTACACATTGTCAATCCAACTGTTCACTCCGATATCAACAAAATCAACTAAAAGTGGCATATCTTGAGAGAAAATATACTATTTATCTATTCTGGATAGTTTTGACTCAAATTGCTGCGAAAATGAATGCATGATCATGAAAATATCCTGTGAAGTCACACATTCTTCGAATCTTATGAACATTACATACATTATTCCAGATTTTTTTGGATTTTCTCTCCTCGTTTCTATAGAATATAAATATGTTTCTCTACGACTATCGTATTCTACATTGATTACATATAGGTTAGTAATTGATGAATGAAGATGATTCCAAGACACCGTGGATCCCAACTCATTATTCAACGGCACTCGACCAATCACAGATTCAGAATTTTCAGGATCCACAGCAACTGAAAAGGTTAGACTAATGAAAAACCAGCAAATCTACAAAACAAATTTCTCAAGAAGGTTCTGCTTCATTTTACGGGTCACGTCACGGCTTGACTTTCGCGAATGTCAGATTGACTTATAGAGTCTTTCAAGTTTTAACTTTGATATCTGGAGGATATAATGGAGGCTTGCCGTTCCATAGAAATGTACTCTATGAATATTGAAGATATTCAAGATTTTGGATCTCCATGGATGATAACTATTCCTGAGACCAAAACAAAAATTGTAAGGAGGTTCACTGTAACCGGGAAATTTTATCAATTTCGTGAAAAGGAAAATGTACTCTTTAGAAAATTGGAATTAATAAGTTTGCAGCAATGGGGAAAAAAAATAGTTACATTTTTGAAGCTACCAAATCCCGAGATGTACACCGGGCATTACTTTGCTTGTCAATGCAGGTGGAGGTATAACAGCATTGAAAAGACATGGTGACTGGAAGAGCACATCGGTGGCAGAAGAATTTCTAGAAGATTCCATGTTGAAAAAAAAAACGGCAGATTCGAATTCTTCAATGAATCGAACAATGTTCATCATCATCAAATAACAGTTCCTTCACACAAAAAACATCAACTAGCAATATGAATAAAAATGTCAGTGTTGATTCAAATGCAACACCAACAGTAAAATTTCACTAATTGTGAGAATATCACTAAAAATTCAGTCACTAAGTACGGGAAACATAATTCACTGACCTAATAATTATTGTGTTGATTCATCATTGAGTTCGTTGAATATTAAAGATTCCTGTCAATTGTATTATCATCATTAAAATTTATACATCAAGTATATTATTTTCATAAATAATAATTAGATTACATTAAATTTCTGTATCGTATAGTCGTAGAGAAAGTATAGTCTTCTACTCGCGTATAATAGCTATTATTCTCTCGGACAATTCCGAAACTCGCCTATGGCTCGTTTCGGAATCATATCCTCGGGAATAATAGCTATCATTATACGCTCGTTGAAGAATATACTATTATTATTTCAATATACGTGTAGTAAGGACGAATCAGATGATCTGCCCCAGAATGTCACTGCGTTTAAAGAATCTTCCTATCAGAGAGCCTAAAAGAAAAATTCACTAGCATGTCAGTGACAATTTGTATTGAGAAAAGTGTGGAGAAGAGAAATGAAGGTTTATAGAAAAAATATCGAATTTTTACTTAGCTTTGGACGTTTCGGGAACGAATCTGCTCCCGTTTTCAACATGAACATGGATTTTCTGTATCGCAAATTCGTATCTGTCCTGACAGTTTTCAGTTCTCAGCGACAATTGGTGACGTTGGCAATCAAATGAGTTAATTTCGTTAATTATTCTTGAGTTTACCATTTTCATTTTCTGATCCCAATAGCATGTTCTATTTATATATCAACCGAACAGAAAGCAATGCTATTGTCTCCGTTCAGAAGAATGCAAGCAGATTCGTTGATTTTTCTCTTCATGGTTGTTATCTTCTTTTCCAATGATTTTAATATTTTTCCACTCTGCCATATGTTGTTCATCTTCAGTAAGGGTATGTTCAGCTAGTTTCGATTTGTCGATCTGTCTTTTCTTCATATTGTATTTATGTTCCTTCGTCCTCACTGAAAGAGGTCTCTTGGTTCCACCTGTATAAAACTTTCCGCAAACACAAGGTAAACTGTAAATACATCAATGTAACTCATTTGATTGCCAACGTCACCAATTGTCACTGAGAAGTGAAAAGTGTCAGGACAAATACGAATTTGCGAAATTATGTTGAAAACGGGGGCAGATTCGTTCCCTTTCTTTCTCTTCTACAAACTTTTCTCAATACAAATTTTCACTGATAAGCTAGTGAATTTTTCTTTCAGGCTCTCTGATTGGAAAATTCTTCAAACGCAGTGACATTTTGGGGCAAATCATCTGATTTGGCCTTACTACATGTATGCCGAAATAATATTCATAGTTTTATTTTATAGAAACGAGGAGAAAATCTCAGAAAATCTATAATAATGAATGTACCACTTCCTCGATTCACCTACAGACATAATTTTTTTGTTACATGTTGTTCATAAGATTCAAAAAAGCTGCCCACCTACGATTCATTCATTTTTATCGATTTGATTTCAAAACTCTCTTCGAGTACTACTCTCTTCGTAACAGTGAGATCTGTGAGTGAAACTAACAGTTGAATTTGGCTTAAAACAAAAAGTACTACTGAGATCTGTGTGTACCCGACAGGCGACAATCTCACATCGTCAACACTTCAGCGCTTTGCACTGCACTCCAACGTCTGTACACTTGCACTCCAAACACGGTCCCGACAATTCCGATATCAATTTCCCCACCCTATACATCCTGCCGTAAATATTGCAGCCCGCCAGGTTGATGGGCAGAGACGGCCCTGTGCTAGAATCCACGCCGTTCGAATGGTTCGCGTCCTCGCTAAATCTGCTGTGCTCCTCGTAATTCGTGGAGCTCTCGATAGGTGGCTGTGGACTGGTTATCATCGTTCGGTCATCTGTTTTACCGGCATTCATGGTTTGAAAATTCGTGGTTGTTGGGATAGCGTTTTCCCGATTTTCCTCGGGAAATATAAACTGAAAAACCTTGTCGAAAGACAGTGCCTCATCTGCAACTTGTGGGGTAGTGTTGTCAGGGTTATTTGAGTGAATCGTGGTCGGGTATTGTTGTGTGGTTTTTCGGTAAATGTGTGGCGCCATATCTATGATCAGAGATTGTAAATTCGGAGCTGGTTCTGTTCGAATTACATCCCTGAAAGGGTCGGGGGTTGCCAATTTTTCAGCTACAGTGACTGCTTCTTGTGTGTGTTGAATTCTTTCAATGTGATCCAGCACTACAGTGGGAGCTTCATCATCTGAAAAAAAAAACAGGCAAATATAAACATCACTCTTCATTCTTGTTTTTATATTGTTCTTGTTGGGTATTATTTTTTTCTCTTGCTACGATTACTTGGATACTATTCGTTTTATTCAATCATTTTTCTGCCTAGTATCATAATTATGAAGGACACTATTTAAATTGAGCTTTTCCTTATTCCTAGAAACCTCGCTAGAAACAAACACACACATTTCAAATATATACAGTGTGTCCACCGTGAGGACTTTCCACTCCTGTAAAATTGTATCTGACCGATTCCAAAAAACTTTTTTTTGTTGGATAGGTAGGTATTCGAAATGTCCATCCAACAAGAGAGTGATTTTACCGAGGATTTTACTCATGAACTGTAATCGTGGCCAGCTGCGACCAACTTTATTGACCCATATTTGAGAAAGTACTATTAGGGATTTTTTTTTACAAAAAACAATGATGGATTCCGAATCACGATCACTTGAAGAACACCTTTACTGATTTTTATCATCATAAAACACAGGGTGTCCGAAAAAACGAATTATGTTTTTTTTTAATAGGTGATCAGAAAATGTAGTATTGTGGTATTTTTGAGAAGAATCGATGACACATCATTATTGAGGATCACTTTGAACATATCTGTACCGATTTTCATCATTCAAAAATACGATGTGTATGAGAAAACAATTGAAAAGAAAAAGTAGGCAATAATTTTTCATCAACTCAAAAAAAATATTAATTTGATTTTTCGAACACCCTGTGTTTGATGATCTACCGAAATTTAATTGAAAAAAATACAGGATGGTCCAAGATTCAAAATTTTGATCACCCTGTATCTGTTCCAATTAAATGTCAGTAGGTCAGTAGATAGTGAATCAAAAGTTAAGATGGGGACATGTAAGCCGTTTTGACCAATGATGAATAGTTTCAACACAAAAAAATCCTAAAGTTGAAAAATCTCGATTTTGAACACCCTATATCTCTGTAATAAGTCCTGCTAGACCCCAAGTGTGATGCATTGATGAAATCAGCTCTTCGAGAAGAATCTAAAAACGCAATAAAATACAGGGTGTTCCATTTGAAATAACAAAGATGATGCTACTTTTTGGTAAAAGTGGCAACGCTGCATCGCTGTAAATATTTTGAATCGTTAGATCACAAACGCTTATTAAAGTAACCAAATTTTCAGGATAATCCAATGTACCGTTTTCCGTATACGTCTAGGGTACCATCGACCGTGGGCCACCCTGTATATTCTCCATAGGAATTGTATGAGTTTCTCGATGAGTTTTTTGCTCGGTTTTTTGTGACGAACAGAACGTGCCGAAATATCATGCAATTTTAAGTGCATGTGATCAACTGAAGATTAATAAAAACATAGAGGTGATTATAATAATAGATAGGTGTCAAAATATTTTTCAGTAGGTTATCTTATCTTTCAGTAGTACATTAGATCAATATGCAAATCAGGAGATCTACTGAAAATTCAGTAAAACGGGCAACCCTGCAGCGGAGGTAAAGTATGTGCGGACGAAAAGTTAGTGTCTGCGGACGAAAAGTACTAGCCTTAGGAATTAGTAGGTTTTTCATTCGGATATTAGAACGTAAAAATAACTTGAAATATAACAATAAGTACAAAGTCTTACCACAAATATATCTGGGACAACACAAAGTTAGATCTTGGACGGTAGATTGTCTGCATCCTGATCTTGGAATTGGACAACTCGGTTTCTGGCATGCTATATTTCCATAGAAACAAGTGCAAGTTACACAGGGTGAATCTGATTGCACTGACTGGCCATGTAAAATTAGGTTCCCATCATAACTGACACAGTTTGCTAAGGAAATAAAATGTATTGGTATAATAGGTACTGCAGACTGCAATGATATTTCTTCTGTTTTCTACTCCCGTAGCCAAATAATCTCCCAATCAAAATATATCTAACCGTATCTATAACTATCCAGAGAAAATTTCCAATATCATCAAGATCTGCCTTATTATTTATAATTGTATTGAGTGCTAGGTTGGATTTTCTTTTATGTTCTGGTTCCCACGAAAAGGGATATCTTGTGATGTTCTGATAACATCATGAGAACCAAGGGAAATAAAGTAGGCATTGGTATTCTTTTCAAATTTCTGGAGGTTATATGCCTCGGGGAACACCTTCCTTGGCAATGTGTTCCAACGAGTTTTTGGAAAGAGATGTTCTGCAGGCCTCCAAAGTGACCACGAACGGGTGCGAAGCCTCAACTCGACGGGTTAATCTCGCGGGGACTTTCAAGAGAGGAACAATTGTTGATATTTCAGAAGAGCATCGTCCATTAAAATTTAAAATATCTATAGAATAGGGCCAGATCAACAACTTTACGGTGTTCCAGAGAAGTGTGTGAGTTTGTGAGCGAGGCATCACCCACGAGACGAATTACCCTTTTTTGTACAGAATCAAACAGTTTCAGGGTATGTTTGGGTGCTGCGCTCCGAATTTGGGAACAGTATTCCAGGACATGTCGAATCTGTGCCTTATAGATCATTAGCAGCCTGCAAAAGGGGTGGAGTGTTCAGGACTCCCACACTATTAATTGCCTGATCAGACCCATATGATGTCCATAAAGGATCTCAACCCCCTCGACGAAAGAAAAAGTATCGAAATAAAATTTGGTTTGATGCAAGGGGGTAGCAAAACTGTTATCTTACCATTAGGTTTGGCTTCCTGATCTATTGAAATAGGTGTAACAGCATTTTCGTAGTAATTTTCCAAAATTGGAGGTTCTCTAGGAATGAACCCACCTAGAATGAAAATAGAACAGATCAGTCAATCATTTTCAAAGTTTCATGAAACATTTCTATGTATAACATGGAATGTTTTCAATTAATAATAGGAAATTCTTGAGGAAATTCCCAACGATTTCCGACGAAACCGGTTTGATAATTATAAAAATCAACCAAGAAAATATCAAATATCAAAATTTCTTTATCATTCAGGAATATCCAGGAATATCCATTATTGCTCGATTAATGTAATTTCTTTTACCTTCAGTTTTTTCCGGAGGAGAAAAATGGTTATTGTAAATGAAATTGGTGTTGCCATCTTGCCTTCTATCTTGAGCAAACCCAGCATTTTCCTTAGTGGTGCCTTTCTTCGAATCTACAGCATCTTCCGGATAGAAATAAATGATCCTGAAACAAAAAACAGGATGAAAAACATTCTAATCCATCTCTATACCTTTCGGATAATTTTCAATAAAGTTTTCAATAAATTCCTTCCGAATTAATCGACATAATAATTTTTTTCAAGCACTATCATGTATCAATCGAGAAATCAAAGAAGACTTTAGATCACAATCTCAACCAAAATGACAAGACCACGCTCGTCTCACCAGAAATTTGAGCATCATTCTGCACTCTCTTGTGAAATATTTATATAATAAGTATGACAATTCCAAAAATTTCAGAAGCATGTCGAAAATACAGATGGTGCGTTATGTTTTTCATTTCAGAAAAAAATTGAAATTTATTCTCGCAGTAGCCAAGGTCACCATCATGACATGGAATCTACGAAAGAATGTCCCTAATTCCTGGCTTAGATCGAAAGTTAGACATGTTTTCATGTAGTTTTCATGTCACCTTGGACCTTGTACTACCGAAATCCTTGGTCTGAACATTTTTCTTCTGACTCACCTCAGGTTTGGTAAAGATGGAGGCAACGAAGATTCCCCATAGTCAATATCCTCCTCGTCACTACTACTCTTCTGCTTGCTTGTATTCAAGATGGCAGCTATTTGAGAATTCAACTCGGGTATATTCCTTAGCGTAGCACTAGCTATCAAGGTTTCAGCATCATCATCTTCGGTAGTGGTTTCAGAAGAGTTCACCTCTGTGCTTGTTATATCATTATAGCCAGTTATTTCTATCAAGTCGTTCACGTCATACGCGTCCACTGCTATTGGAGTAGTGAAATCTGTTGAGTTATCCTTTATGAAAGAGTCTACTTGCTTGTTTTGGCTACAATCAGTGGATTTCAATACTGTTCGTACTGTGATCACATTGGGAGATATATCTTTGATGGTTGATAAAATTTGTTCAGTCGTAGTAGGGTTATTTGTTTCGGTTGATTCTTGTGAAACACTTGTTGGAACTATAGTTGAGATATCTTCAGGAATACTAACCATAGTTACTGCTTCACTCGTATTATCAGTTAAAGTTGTTGCTAACATAGTCGTTGTAGCATTATCCTGGGCCTTATCATTCAAGAATGACTCGAACAGGCTGAAGAGATTATCAGGCATAGATTCTCCAGAGTGTGTAGCTTCATATCCGACTTTGTAATTGGCTCTCAGTGACAGATTACCAACTGGAAGCTTGGGCTTCTTCGTCGTAGATTGAATTCTCCTGTAAACAGCGTTTTGGAATTGGTAATTTGTAGTGGCAGATTGAATGTTTTTCGTCACCAGAGGAACCATAGTAGATGTCCTGCTATGTTTCTCATCGTCCTGGTAATAGGGCTTAGTGGTGCCTGAATCGAAGTTGATACCACTGAACTGCCTCGTGGTACCGAAGGTACCTGGACTCCTCTGCCTAGAGTGGGCAGTCTCCGATGAAACGTACTGAGGAGATACTGTAACGATAGCTTCAGCATACGCAGGCAGCTTCAGGTGAGCCTGCTTATGCAATTTGGAGTACACTTTGCTTATCACCGGTTGGTGGCCGTAGAAAGGTTCCGCTTGAATCTCGATGGTACCACCTGAGATGCACAAAGCTTGAACAACATATATGTTTCGTCATTAATACTTACTGCAGTTGTAGCTTGCTGCGCAGCATTCCCCTGGTTTTATAACTGGTGAGCAGCCCAGCAACGGTGGTGCACAAGACAGAGGTTCACACCTCACTAGGCCTTTCAAGCAGTAGCAGTTGTCACACGCTGAGTGACCAACTCCAAGGACTTTACCCCCTTCTTTTTGATAAATTCCATCAACCAAGCATCCACCTATAGCAAAGATTAGTTGTATGAGGACTGGATTGAACTCGATGGAGCTTACCTTTTTCTTGCTGCGATACTTCGGTGGTAGTACTCATGGTAGTAGGTGGTAGAATGCTCGAATTGCTGCAGTTGTAGTGTATAGGGCAGCAATAGGAAGGATCAAAATTCGGGGTGCAGCCATCGATGGGGTTGAGACATTTCGGTTTAATGCAGATCTCTTTACCTCCGAGGCAATAGCAGTACTCGCAGTTAGAGGAGGAATCCATTGCTGAACCTGGACCGTAGATGCTACCATTCGAAACGCAAGCTAGGGTTAAGAAAGAATGAAGATGAGTCATTGGCAAGCATGATTATTTTAATTTTCACCGTTATCCAGCACTGTCCTATCAACTGGAATGTCTAGCTCGTCTTCTGGGTCTGATCTACCTTCCAGACTGTTCCCGCCGGATATGTCTGCAAGTTTGAACAGTTTATTGGAGTGTTTTCATGAAATGCTTCACTTACCTGAGCAGATCAATTCTGGGCAACATGTGTGGTACCTGTGGAGGAGGATACATCCAGCAGGCGGTGGGTTTGGTAGCTTCGTGCATACTCTGAGGTAGCAGAGGAGTACTCCCCTACTGCAGGTGCAGTTCAAGCAAGGTTCCGCTGTGGGTACCTCGGTACCTTCTCCATGTATTTCCTCTTCGTACTTACAGTCTAGAAAACAAACATACATATAAGAACGTTGGAGGCCCTTTGCAAGAAGAAGAATCTATGTTGGTAATAGTGGCATGTACAGATGAAAATTTCCAAAATGCTACGGACCTTGAAAAGTAGGTGATAGTATAACATGAATGTTGTTTTGTTTCATTCAATTATTGATAGTGTTGTGATACAGGGTGAAGCGGTAGCTCTATGATTTTTATTCAGTCTGTCTGGCCAAATAATTTGGACGATGTTTCTTCTGATTTGAATTGCTAATGACCAGTTATGATGAGCAGGACCCCGGGTCACGATTTTCTAACGGGAATCTTGTGTACGCGCTTATGTCTGCATTGATCGCCATCAAAAAGTCTAGCTTCTAAATAGTTGGGATTATTCATAGTCGTAGTCCAAATAGCTGATGTTGTTTGGAATTTTTATTTCCGTCAGATATCTCAATATAAAGATGGAGATCACATAATATACTGAATGATTCCTTCTAAAATGCTAATCTGTACAATTCACCAGTATATATTTTGTGATACTTTAGTTGTTCACCAAGTCAATGCATCTCTCAGTCAGGAATAATTATACTTTTATTGTCACTCTCATTGGATATAGAAACAAAAATCAAAATTACATGTAAATCATACATTTTCATAGGTCTTTCCTCAAAGAATTCGATTTATTCCAGTGAGAACGGAGTATGCAATACTTTTGAGTTGAACATTTCCTGTTCATTAGACGAAATATTTGGATTATTCAAATAAAATGTACCTTATCTTCTCATCTAAAGCGAAATCATTGGTTTATTCTGATAAAAAGAGATTTTTTTTCTAAGTATTAACGCTGATACTCTTAGATTCCATCTAGAGATGAGCCATTAACTTGGTTGATGATGTTACACTCACTAATTCTTCGACATCATTGGAAAACCTTGGGAAAATTGGTGACCTTCCCCTTCTTCATAGATATTTTCACCAAGTTCTACTGAAAATGTTCTTTACAATATAGTCATCTTACAAATTTCACAAAAATAATAAACATAGTTCCACTTGATTTAACGAAATAGTGCGTTGTTAATTTTTTTTTCATTCTGGAGTCAATATTCCTCGGAACTCAAAACAATTAATTCATGTTTGTTTGAATAACCCTCTATCCCGATATAGATATGAATATTCATTAACAAATTTGTTCGTATATTTCGAGGTATATTTGTATTATACTTTGGATAAAACCAGTATAAATGCTCATCATTGCAATCGATTATGGAGGAATGTTGGTACTACGGGTACTTTGAAATAACTTTCCGATGATTTTCACTACTTTCACTCTTCAATCGAAGAATTGAAATTAGGAAGAAATGTGGGTGAAGTTTTTTGTAATTCGATGACTATTCATAAATTGATGAGTTTTTCCGCATACTATGCTACATTATTGAAATGAAACCATTAGTCACGATGGTACTATTGAGAAAAAGAATTAAACAGTGCAAGAATGTTTTTCTACAAACGTCAAAAAATGGTAAGGTTCGCACATTGATAACAAATTGCGAAGTGACAACTTTTTTCACTTTTCCAGTACCCTCAACAGCTATGTTCTCTGCTATCTAGTTTTCTCTCAAACAGGTCTCTCCATGTAGTAGTCGACGGAGTTTCATCTGACTCTCTCATCATAAATGCTGGTGTTCCGCAAGGATCAATTCTAGATCCAACAATATTTCTACTCCATATCAACGATTTGTTGGAAGCAACTTCATGTCCAGTACACAGCTTCGCGGATGATAGTTCCAGGGCTCCAATACCAGCCAGGCAAATCAGAAACGAACGAGAGAGAAATGTTGACAACATAAATATGGACTTGGCAACAATTCTCGAATGGAGATCCAATAACTTGGTGGATTTCAATTCGAACAAAACACAAGCATGCCTTTTCTCCAAAAAAGCTGATCTCACTGTGCCCAACATAAGCTTGTCAGGAGTAACCATACCTCTGAAGACATCTATGTCGATACTTGGTATCACTATCAGCAATAACCTTTCATGGAGAAATCACGTGAGATCAATTGCTAAAAGTGCATCCCAAAAACTTGGTCTTCTGTTTCGGGCCAGGAGCTATTTCACTTCCAGTCAGATGCTTATGATATATAAGGCACAGATCTTGCATCCAACGAACAGCGAGGCTCTGAATTACATTGCCAAGGGAGGTGTTCTTCGAGGCATATAACCTCCAGAAATTCAAGAAGAACACCAATTCCAACCCTATTTTTCTTGGTTCTAACGATGTTCTCTGAACATTACAGGAATGGGATATCCTGGGAATATCGTGGGAACCAGAACATAAAAAAAACTGTCAAGTCAGGCGGATTCGCGAATCTCTCGGTGTCGTTGCGTTGTACAGTCGTCTTCAGAGATCATGTCGCACATGGACGGTGTCAGCTCCCTTGATCACCGCTGCAATAAGAGCGCTCATACCGTCCAACTGCGACATGTTCGTTGAAGACGACTGTACGTGCAATCTTGGTGGTCAGATTTCAACGTTCAATGTCCATTGTCCACCGAGACAGTCATTCGTTTGACTTGATATCTTCATTATTTCTCGTTCCACGAAGAAACGAGCACGGGTGGTCCCTTGGCTCTCTTGAGCAGTTTCTTCATACGTCGATTATTATGCGTGTGTATGTTCTGATATGTACGTCGAAGAGAACGATTCATTGATTGGAATCGAGCATCTCGATAGCTACGCCGAGATTCTCATCCTATCGGACAATAGGAATACGATTAAGCGAGGAATCCCACAGAGATTTATGCAATATACAGGGTGTTCCATGTTGAGCAGATATTTGAGTGATCCCACACAGAACAACACTGTCGAAGGAAATACAAAAGAGACTTTCAATGACTACTACACACTTCCAATTACTTCGAATGACTACCATAGATAACCAGTGACTTCTGAAGACTTCCAATAATGACTTACAATGCGGTTTTCAATGATTTCCATAGCCTTCCAGTGACTCCTTATGACTAACAAAATCTTCCAATCAATTTCAATAACCACTCGTGACCTACCATTGAATACTTAACGCTTTCAGTAACTTCAATTACTATACCAAAGGGTTCCAGTGACTTCAAATTACTTTCAATGACTACCAGTGGTTATCAAATACTTTCTGTGAATACCAATTACAGAAGAAGAAGAGTTGGCGATTTAGCTCCATTTTATAGATATTTTCATGGAGGATGCTCTTCTGAAATATCAACAATTTTTCCTCCCTTGACAGTCTCCGCGAGATTAACCCGTCGAGTTGAGGCTTCGCACCCCTTCGTGGTCACTCTGGAGACCTGCAGAACATCTCTTTCCAAAAACTCGTTTATCCAACGAACAGCGAGGCTCTGGAACACATTGCCAAAGGAGGTGTTCCCCGATGCATATAACCTCCAGAAATTCAGGAAGAACACCAATTCCTACTTCAATTTCCTTGGTTCTCACGATGTTTTCTGAATATTACAGGATATTCCTTCACGTGGGAACCAGAACATTAGAAACAACATCAGACCTCTGATCACGGAGCAATCAGTAGGTGTGAATCGAGGTGTGAATTTTGTGTTCAACATAACGATGCTCAGTTTGAACATTTTGAATTTCACACTTCAATATCACATGCGGTGTTGAAATATTTGAGAAATATGAAAAACTGACGTTCATTTCAGTGACATTTACTATACAATACTCGATGATATATCTCGGAATTTTAAGAAAATAGATATCTATTCCTTTCCAACTGAGCATTCACTTTCTATTCCAATCAGCATCATTGTATTCAGAGAAAAAAATTCGAACAGAAAAAAAATTGAAAAACAAATAATGTCATTTGGAAACAAAATTGACATTTGCCTCGACAGTCGCTTGCGTTACAGATGGAATTCGAAATATTGAGGATCAGAGCCTATAACTAGTAACTATATGATAAGTGATTTCATTTGTTCTTTTGTTTTTCAAGTCGTATAAAATAGCGGCAACATTGACTTTTTGTCGGTCAGCTTGTGTAGCACTAATAAACATTGTTGTTGATCCTATAGTCTATTTGTTTGAATCGCCCAATATATAGGGTGTTTTCTTATCTACGAAACTTGACTTTAGAGGGTGAGTTAGTTTTTGAAACAAAAGTTAAATCATCTGATTTGCCGAAATAATACTGATATTTTGATTCATAGAGACGAGGAAAGAGAACTCTAATATTCCCAAGAAATGAATCCCCCTGTATAGATTTCAATGAGCTGGATCATTTCACCCTGTATTGTATTAGGTGCCTATCGCCATACAATGTACTGACAACCTGAAAGGAGTACTTATACTGAGGCATTTAATGACTGCTATCGCAACCGTTAGGAGGATCGCTAGTACTCCAAAGTACCATCAATATTGCACCAATACACCATCAATTTCTGTCTCAGGGTCTCCCACGCACTCACCGTACGTGCATTGCCATTATATACAGGGTGTCCTCAATTAAATTCGTTCGTTGTGCACTGAGAGCTGTATTTTCAACTGTCAAGAGCAGTAAATTTGACTGTTTCTCCACTTTGTATTTCATTATGAGGAAAAATATTATCATATACTGTCTGTAGGTTGATCGGGAAGGTTGTAAGTACATTCATTATTCCAAATTTTTTTGGATTTTCTCTCCTCGCCTCTATACGATTAAAATATGATTATACATGCAGTTAGGACAAATCAGATGGTTTGCCCCAAAAAGTCACTGCGTTTAAAGAATTTTCCTATCAGAGAGCCTAAAAGAAGAATTCACTTGCTTGTCAGTGACAATTTGTATTGAAAAAGGTACGGAGAAGAGAAATAAAGGTATATTGGAAACAAATATGCTACCGTTTTCAACATAAAAAATGGATTTTTTGTATTGCAATACATTATTGTATAGGACGAAGGAACATAAATACAATATAAAGGAATGACACATCGACAAATCGAAACTAGCTGAACATATCCTTACTGAAGATGGACAACATCTGGCAGAGTGGAATAATATCGAAATCATTGGAAAAGAACCAACCAGAAGAGAAAAATCAAGGAATCTGCTTGCATTCTTCTGAACGGAGACAATAACATCGCTTCCTGTTCAGTTGATATAGATAGAACATGGTATTTACCACTGAAATCTGAAAATGAATATGGTAAATTCTAGGTTAATAAAATAATATACGAAAAAACTAATTTGACATCAGTGCCATCAAATTCACTTCTGAATCAATGTATATAAGTATTTGTATGTATGTATGAGTAGTAATAATAGTAACATGTTGAAAAAAATTGCGACACGTAGATCAAAATGAAGGATTCATCAGATAGAACCCTAATATACCAAAATCTCAATTTTGGTAAAAAAGGCAGATAGAAACTTATTAATTCTAGGGCGACGATCTCGGTCTTCAACGTTGGAGATGATGAATTGGAGATTGCATTCGCAATCTCATTCATTCATGAGTTGACTCCCTGTATGGACGACGATTTTTCGATGAAATCAAGCCTGCGGTGCCATCAATATCGAAACACCTGAACACCTGGATGTGGGTTCATTCGTATACACAACTGCTTGTACTGTCACTACTCTCACTTACAGAGATCTTTACGAGAAGATACTAGTTTTATTTATACTACACAGGTACAGGTTGTATCAATGGCCGTGTTGATTTGCTCAATGGCTATTCGGTTACTGCAAAATAATTCGTTATTTTCATATCTGATGCCAGGGTCTCTCTCATAGAGTCCTCTGTGATTATAACCTTACTTAATTTTCGATTATCTCGCCATATTACGTAGTTACGTCACAAGTCATATTCAAAGAGTTATCATAACTTCATCATCCTTTGTTCACTATACAGGGCTTCCATTTCGAGATTCGTTATCGACATCAATGATTTTTCATCTGCTGTGAATGTTGAGAAAGCATTGGGCATGGAGAGACATTTTAGTACCATCACTAATCACTAAATATCAATCGGATGTTATGTTGTTCATTCTTACCTCAAGCCACACCGACTATTATGAAAATTCAGATGACACCACCTGATTATTTATCAATTAACATTACAATAGGGAATAGTAGATCGTTTTATTAAGATCAAAAGTGATACTTTGCATTTGTTCGTCGGGGCATATAACCAGGAAAGTAGTCTGTTGAATAAATCGAGAAAGAGTTGATATTTCATCACATAGAGAATGCGAATTCTCAATATATTTCTTTATATATATATCCATCTTTTTTGAGTTCATAATTATATCTGAGAATATTTCTTTTTAATACCACCCAATCAAGGAGTTCAAACTTGAACGATTTCTTTCCACGTCTTGTATGATCAATTTATCATGCATCCAAAAATAAATCACAAAAATCTATTCCTGCGAAGAGCTGAAAGCTGTCATATCGACAATTTTTCATACCGGACTGTAACTTTTGACAGCTCGCTTGGCAGTTACAGGTGGCTGCCGCTCACCATTTTTATGTAGGTACTCGTACTTCCTTTGTTTCTTGGATTATGTAATGTTTATGAGTATCCGTTTTTATTGGGTCGTTTTTGGAATAGGTATTTATGAATGGCTTAAATCATTGTTACGTAATAGTCAAACGAGATGCCATTGACATCGACAGTGTCGATAGCGAAACTTTGTTTATATAAACGAAAACGAAGACTGGTCACGTTATTGAGACTCGAACGTTGCCAGATTGTGATAAAAAACAGAGAATTTATCACAAGTCAATCAGCCAATTTTACCTGGAAATTCCATAGCAATAGAAGGTGTGTTGACTCTGTAGAAATATTTGAGTGATGAAATAAAATGTTCATCACATTGTCTTTGATGTAGAATGATTATAAATTTTTCGATCGGTGCTCAATTAACATGTTTAATCATTATCTGACAACTTCTCAGAGGGTGAGATCGTCTAATCTGACATTGACAACGGATAATTTGATTTCGATAAATTGTTTTCATCCTTTGGACCGCACGAAAGGGAATTCCTTATATTCTATTTCTATATGTACCTGCAAAATCATAGACAAAACTCCACTGCGGAGCAATGAAGACACAACAACTATCAGAGTTTTATTTTCATCAGTAGATATATAATAAATAATGATTGAATCTGTAAATTGATCTATAGTGGCGTTTAAAGTTGGGAAACATTTGTCAACATTGTCGGTGTCCATCAATGGCTTGTATTGTGGTTAAGCAGCCTGTTAAGTACCAGTACCGTTTCCTTCAGTCGACCGCACCGGTCAAGTACTATTAGTACTGCTATGGCTCGAAAAAAACTACGAATTTCGGTACTCGTATAGTTTCTTGGACTCGAGAGAATGAAAGCGAATCACGTGATGTCACATTCCTGCTCACTCTCATGTTTCGAAATCATCTGAGAGAATTTGAGAATCTTTATTTTTGGTGAACACATCAAAAGTTCAAGAGTAACAGAGAGTATCTGAAACAGTTTTTTTTTTCACCACTAGCTATCGAACCTACCATTATTTACGTATTTTCAAGACATTAAGTGTGTTGTTCCTACCAAGGTAGTTTTCGTCATTTTATGAAATACTTGTCAATGAAGCCCCACCTCTATGTTATACAATTGACCCAAATTCACTGTTCTGATGCGAGTTTCGCAGGAATGGCACTGGAATCTAATAGGTATTCATTAATAACGACTACGTGACTACTAGATCTTGACCAGAATTGAGTGATTTCATAATGACATTTTTATATTTCAATTTCAGAAAACTATCACTTTGAATAATTGTAATAAAACGATTATTTCCTTCATAATGTCTCCACGTCATCTTCTTATGGATACGATTTAAATTGATCATGATCTTTCTTGTGCCAACTCCTCCTTTTTTTTTGGGAACCTTCTCGGGAACCTTCTATCTCAATTCAATGATGATTATATGGCTCATCCAAAATTCACATCAATGTTATGGTGAATTTCACATATTTTGAGACTTGTACCTTCTTCAGACCATATCCAGTTCGGAAACTTATGAAATCAGGAAAGTTGTGGATTCTTGAATTTATTCCTATAGGTACTCTAACTGCAGTCTCGCTCTTATTTACTCCAGTAATGTATTTTTGTCTCTTCTCATTCCTATAGGAAGTGTATTCGAATGATTCGAGAATTGGGCCCACAAAAAGTGACTTCAGA
Organism: Phaedon cochleariae; assembly: GCA_918026855.4. Classification (NCBI taxonomy): domain Eukaryota; kingdom Metazoa; phylum Arthropoda; class Insecta; order Coleoptera; family Chrysomelidae; genus Phaedon; species Phaedon cochleariae. The sequence continues at coordinate 32,965,936 of OU896721.1, forward strand.
ATTGAAGCCTCAGAGTGACTCTAGCGATTGCGAAAATATCTCACATTCCACGTCATCTATCCTCAAATTACCTTACCTTAGTCTGATCTAAAATTTTCTAAAGATTTGCACTTATTGAGTTTTGCATAAATCTTTCCTGGAATTGCGGAATGTGGAATTCTCGTCAAAATCCCGTTTCATAGTGATTATATTAAAAATTATAGTTCACTTCATCTCTCAGATGTTCTGGTAAAGTGCCATTACTTATTTTGTATATAAAAATGAGTGATGCCTGGTAAAATAAAAAAACTCTCACTGACAACCATTCTAGTCTGTTCAACATTCTCAACTATTCTTTTCAAACGAATATATTAGGAGTGTTTCAGGGCGGATCATTTTCTAATGACCAAAGTGTGTATATTTGTGTGTCATGTTCGATGCTTATTGGACATTATTCGTGCAATATTATTCCAGAGTCGTAAGTGCACCTATATCTTCTATACATCTGCGTGCGTGCTATCACCGGTGCTATTCACACAATATTATCATGCCTCTCGTATTTTCCCAGGATAACAATAAAGTATACTTAATTTGCGGAGGTCGTGGAGTATTAACAATGTGGAACTCGAGAATAACGAACTTTGGAGAACCGGAAATAGCAAGAATAAGTGACAGAACCGAAAACATTGTGAACAATCAAAAATCGGGCTTCGTGTTTAGTATTTTGGAAGAGATTTGTCGAAACTTTGGAGTATAGAAAGACAATAATTTGCAGTACCTAGTTCGAATTTTAACAAAGGTCTCTAACTTAATCTCGTAATATTCATTCATTATTTCGGCGGTCTTTCAATAGTAGGAGAGCCATCTGATGACGATATGATATTTTTCCCAATAGACATGTGAGAACGCTGTATTCTATCGAACGGAAAGCTAATCACTATCCTGATCAAAATGATTGAAAAACTTCACTGTCTTGTGCGTTAGTTCTCGCTTAATTTCGCGATTATAAATGGTAGTTCATCAAATTGGGAGTATCAAGAAGTTTTCAATATTTTGCACAGGTTGGTTAAGTTCAAACTTGATATTCCCGTTCATTCATTTATGCACCCAAATTGAATTTTATTTTTCATTAACTATTCGCCAAGAGATGACGAACTTTCATCACTTATAACGACCATTAACGACTAATACAAATAAAACTGTGACTTGCGCAGGCGCGATTCTGTCAGAAGTCAGACTAACAATTTCTTCCTCTTCTGTTTTCAGAATGTGGTTGGAAATTCTTAAAATTCTATTCAAATAAGACTTTGGAAACAATGTGAATGAATGATTCCTATACTGTAATTATGTGAACACTGAATGTTATAACACAAATATTTTCATCGGGCTAAGTACGCTGAAGACTATGTTTTGATCCACAAGAAGAGTTTGAAATTAATAGAAGGTGGTGAATACGAAACATAGTGAAGCAAAAGATAAGTGAAAAATCGGTGTGCATAAATCCATCTTTAACAGATGTTACCATGCATGTATTTTCATCAACAATCTACACACACTGGCACAATTAGGGGAACGGGCAAAATTTACACTAAGTTTGACATCAATTTTCTTTCGAACCGATCGCTCGATTCAAATTTTTTTCTTCGCGAAATGTAGCTTCATTTTTCACGAATACATCTGAGAAATAATTACCTTCAAACGATGAGTCTTTCCATCATATACAGGGGTGTAAAGAAAGTACGGATCTTTCGGTATTTTTTTAGACATCCTGTGGACTGAACCACTGATAATTGAAACGATTTCTCAACACCAAATTGGAGACCAATCTATTTCGAATATTTTCGTTTTTTATTCATCTTGATATCTCAATTATTCAAGAAAATACAGAGTTTCAAAGGTAAGATGGATATTGGTATCAATTTTACACCTCAAAACTCATATTGGATCTGAAAATGAGTGGTTTCTTGACTAACCTAACCTAACCATGACTAAACCTCTGCCATAGGAGACAGAAGCAGTAAAATCAAATTGTTCATTTCGTTCACCTCGGCGATATAGTCTTTCCCTGCCATCTATTGAATTGGTGCAGATGCGGCTCTCATATGTTAAAAGAACATTGGCCCACTGGTCATTCTCAATTAATGCTACTGCCCTCGCCACATCAGTAGGAGTCAAATCTCTCACGTTGAATTTTCATTAATCAAATTTATGAATTGTGAATCGCTTGACTTTGACAATAATTAATGACATTAACAAAATAGCCAACGTTGATTAACAAAAATAGCATTATACCAAAGGAACATTAGAGCAACTTTTATCACCCCTGCATATTCATGAGAGTATTCGTATGTGTCTTTAAACAGTAAACCGATAGGTAAAACTGTGAACAATTCTCATCTTGAAGTAAAAATCCTCACAGAAACAAGTTGAAAAACGACACGTTCTCCCCAGTTCGAGTTTCGAGGTGGTAAAATTAATACCAATATCCGCCTCTTCTTTGAGACTCTTTATTTTCTTGGATAATTGGGATATCAAGATGAATAAAAAACAAAAATATTCGGGATAGATTGGGCCATAATTTGGTATTGGAAAATCGTTTCAATTATCAGTGGTTCACTCCACAGGATGTCTTAAAGAACACCGAAAAATCCGTACTTTCTCTACACCCCTGTATATGATATAAAGACGAATCATTTGGAGGTGGTTATTTCTCAGATGTATTCGTGAAGAATGAAGCTACAATTCGTGAAAAACAAATTTGAATCGAGTGATCGGTTTGAGAGAAAATTGATGTCAAACTTAGTGTAAATTTTACCCGTTCCCCTAATTGTGCCAGTGTGTGTATTATGCCTAATTGATTTATACTTGGAATAAAAACACCGCTTTTGAATTTATGGAATTTCTGAGAAACTATTGAATGTTGAATTTGATTTCTTTCCAAATAGAGTTCTTATTTCATTTGTTTCCGAATGATTCCATTCTGCAAATGTTCAGGCATATATTCCCATATAATTTTCGAGAATACATTCACTGAAAATTATGATGGAAAATATTCATCCTTTTGGAATGGATTCCCACAAATACGAGAATCGGGACCTGGGGTGTGATGCTCATGATATTGAAGGCAAGATTCGTGTTGTTCTATTATCACTCAAATGGATGAGAATCCATGATTTCGAAATCAGTACTACGAATTGGGAAACATTTCGAATAATGAAAAGTGCAGTGTAGATTTTTCGCTGGTTCGAAAAGTTGGCTCAAAGTTTGAATCAAAGAGAATTTCGTGAATTTTACAGAATTTGAGTAAAAATGTATCGGCCAAAATGATAGGTTTCATTGAACAAATGCGAAAAATTCAGGTGATTCTTCGTCATTTGAGATACAGAATGTTGAAGTCGCAAGTTTCAATTGCTTTCTCATCGATACTTTCGGGATCCCGATTTTACAATCCCGGAATTTTCGGGACAAAAAATCTTCCGGGATATCGGATTCGAAACCCTGTTTAGCACTACATATAAGGAAGAATCCTGAATAACAAAAAGTGAATGTGGTAATTTTTTTGCTGGTTTCCTGGACACCATACACAAAACCATACCACCGCCCCGAAAATTACCCGGTTCGTGGAACTTTTGTGGTTCACAGAACAATAAGAATTCAAATCAACGAGAATTATACAAAATTCTAGACGAAATGTATTGGTCAAAATGATAGGTTTAATTGAATAAATGCGAAAAAATTCAGGTGATTCTTTGTCATTTGAGATACAGAATGTTGAAGTTGGAAGTTTCCATTGTTTTCTCATTGAGATTTTCGGATTCCCGATCTTTCAATCCCGGAATTTTCGGGACGAAAAATCATCCGGGATATCGGATGCAAAACTCTGATTAGTACTACATATTAGGAAGAATTATGAAAAATAAAAAGTGAATGTGATAATTTTCTGCTTGTGAATTCTACAAAATTTTAGTCAAAATGTATCGGTCAAAATGATGGGTTTAATTGAATAAATGCGAAAGGAATCAGGTGATTCTTTATTGTCATTCGAGATACAGAATGTTGAAATTGTTAATTTTAGTCAAAATTTATCGGTCAAAATGATGGGTTCAATTTTATAAATGCGAAAGGAATCAGGTGATTCTTTGTTATTCGAGATACAGAATGTTGAAGTTGGAAGTTTCGATTTTTTCTCATGGAGATTTTCGGGATCCTGATTTTTCAATCCCGGAATTTTCGGAACGAAAAATCTGATTAGTACTACATATTAGCTAGAGTTCTGAATAATAAAAAGTGAGGATGGTCATTGTCTGCTGGTTCTTGGTGAATTTTTGTTTTTTCTTTACCTGCCTCTACGGCCGACACCATCCACAAAATCATAACCACCGTCCCGAAAATCACCCGGTCTGTGGTACCTCTCGACATCGCGAAACGACGCTAAAGTTGCAGCGAGCCGAAGAACCGCTAAGCATCGGCACCGGCACCACCGAGGAACCACTGCTGAAGAACTGTTCAACTGTTGGCCATCCTGCGGTTGGTGAGGTCGGAGGTCTCTAGAACCGCATCTCTGCAGGAGCGTTATCAAATTACCTGCGGAGGTGGGGCGTTATCAACCGGAGTCACTAGGCCTATTCGTTCATCCTTGCTCTACCTGATGAACGTTTATTATATTCTAACGAGGGCAGAGGCCCAATAGGTACTTAAACAGTACACTCGTAATATGGAGAATCAAATTGGCACTAGAGTCACTGGATGGTATTAGTTTGATAAGAGTTCGGACACAGCTGAACTTTTCTCCTTTTCTATTTTCTACAATACAATGGTTTAAGTGAATAAAAGAATAAGACATATATTCTGCTCTTTGTCTTTTCAATTTCCCTAGTAGCGCCTGATTGTCAGATACGATTCTAGAGGTTATATTTTCTGTCAAATCAATCATAGTCGTAGATGGACAATGGAAACAGGGTACATACATCCACTTCAAATTATAGTGATATACTTCTAGTAGAACAACTGTTATATTCTTAAATGAGAAGAATGAATGTACCAACAATTTAATATTAGAAAATATGAACATATGGATAAACTTATAGCTATAATTCCTTATTGTATGTCACACTGTACTCCAGTGATAAGTATGATACATGAAGTTATTAATATTAAATTAAAGGTAGGTATTTTCAACATACAGGAAGTAACATAAGTACGTTCAAGTGAAGTATTTCTGAGACAATTTTAAGAAATGAGGTCTATATATAAGCTTGTGTCCGGAAATGCTTAATTCCGGAGATACAGGGTGTTGAAACACAAACAAATCATTTTTCGATAAACATTTCATAGGAAAAAAGTAGTTTATTTTGACTAGACCTACCAAATACTTTTTTCTGTAAAGTTCTCAGCAACTTCACTTCGCGCTCTAAGAGCTAAATAATATGGATCGATATAGAAAATATCTCCAAAACGATAACCTCCATCGTAGTTAAGGCCCTTATAGTAATTCCCTTGATACATAAATAACTATTCACTTTTCACTGTTGAATTTTGAATTTGATTGGCACCAAAAACGCCATTCAATAATATATCACGTTGTAGTTTCCTTGCTTTTCTTAGTTTTGTTTTCAAATTTTCAATTTTATTATGTAATTCTACGGTCATTTCCTCTTTCCATGATTATTTTGTTCTGTATTTTGTGTGATGATAATAATGGAATTTTGTTCTTGAAATCGACTGCTTTATTGGAAATTGATGGAACAGCAGATTCTCTTAAACAGCTTTTGAAATCTTCTGTTCGAAACTGGGCCTAAAATATTTCTTTTATTCTTTCATTCTGATCAGATGCTGTTATAAGAAGTGAATTTTAATGAGTACCTCACTTTCCCTCGTCTTGAAATTGATTTTCCACCCAGGGCGTTTCATATATCTTCCTTCCATAAGCGGATGGTTGATATCTGTTTTGGAAAATTGAATAAATGATATCCATTTATCACACAGCAAGTGATTTCCATAGCTGCTTTTTTCTCGAAAGTATAATTATTAAATTTTCTTTCAATTCTGACGTTTATAACATTTATTGTCAAATTCAAACAATTTTGAATGAGAAGCGCGGGACGACTATGGTGCTATTGTCACAATGCAAGGTGTGTAACTTAATAAATTTAAACATTCAAAAACCCTAACCGTTGTCATTTCTGTGTCCGAACTCTTATCAAACTAATACCATCCAGTGACTCTAATTGGCACTAACTCTAAAATGTTTTGGAAATTTATTAAAACCAAGAAAAACAGCAATGTTGTTATACCTGCCTCAATGTATTTTGCTGATCAAACAGCTGATAACGGTGACGGAATTTGCGATCTTTTTGCCACTTGCTCCAGAAATACTTATGTCCAGCCAAGCCGACTATTAGGGAAAATCCAATATTCACGAATTTACCATCAGAGTAAATGAAAATCACGCCTGATAACCTAGAACTAGCCATACGCTCACTGGACTCAAAGAAATGTGCAGGTCCAGACGATATTCCAGTATCGTTCATTCAACAATGCAAAGACAACTTAGTTCCAACTCCTCATAGATATAATTTATAATCTATCTCTTCGAAATGGAAAGCCTATCAGATTATTCTAATTCACAGAAGTGGTGATAAACACAATATCAAAAATTATAGACCCATAAGCAAAATATGCATTTTTGGCAAACTTTTCGAGAATATTATTTACAACGTAATCGTTGATCAAGCTAGAGATATAATAATCCAAGAACAACACGGATTCTTTCCTCTAAGATCGATAGAAACGAATTTGATAGATTTCACAAACTTTTTGCTAGACTCAATGGACGATCAAGTTCAGGTGAATGCTGTGTACACCGACTTCATCAAGGCCTTCGAAAAAATTAGTCACAACATCTTGATTCAAAGACTGGCTGAAGTTGGTGTGAGCACATTCCTATTGCGATGGATTTGGTCTTACTTGGTTGGCAGGAAGCAACATGTGGGGTCCCCCAAGGCAGTCACCTAGGACCATTGTTCTTCATAATTTATTTGAATGGAATAATCAAGTCTTTCAAATTTTGTTCAATTCTACTATATGCAGACGACTTGAAACTTTATCATACTGTGAAGGGATATAAGCGACTGCAGAAAAATACAAGAAGATTTGAACCGTCTTTCTATTCTGTGATGATAACAGCCTATTTTTGAACCTTGACAAATACATCTCAATCACATAATATAAACCAGGAACAAGAATAAACTCAATTATACATAATTTTCAGGAATTCTTGCAAATTTTGCAATTTCCAGGAATTTTTGCAATTTTTGCAATTTTCAGGCATTTTTGCAATTTTTGCAATTTTCAGGCATTTTTGCGATTCTTGCAATTTTCAGGAATTTTTACAATTTTTGCAATTTTCAGGAATTTTAGCAATTTTCAGGCATTTTTCGATATTTTGCAATTTTCAGGCATTTTTTGCAATTTTCAGGAATTTTTGCAATTTTCAGGAATTTTTGCAATTTTCAGAAATTTCTACAACTTTTGCAATTTTTGTGGCAATTTTTGGTAATTTTTGCAATTTTTGCGATTTTTAGGAATTTTTGCAATTTTTGCAATTTCAGGAATTTTTTGCAATTTTCAGGAATTTTTGCAATTTTCAGGCATTTTTGCGATTTTTGTAATTTTCAGGATTTTTTACAATTTTTGCAATTTTCAGTAATTTTTGCAATTTTTACAATATTCAGGAATTTTTGCGATTTTTGCAATTTTCAGGAATTTTTGCAATTTTTGCAATTTTCAGTAATTTTGCGATTTTTGCAATTTTCAGGAATTTTTGCGATTTTTACAATTTTCAGGCATTTTGTGATTTTTGCAATTTTCAGGAATTTTTGCGATTTTTGCAATTTTCAGGAATTTTTGTGATTTTTTGCAATTTTCAGGAATTTTTGCGATTTTTGCAATTTCAGGAATTTTGCGATTTTTGCAATTTTCAGGAATTTTTGCGATTTTTGCAATTTTCAGTAATTTTTGCGATTTTTGCAATTTTCGGGAATTTTGCGATTTTTACAATTTTCATGCATTTTTGTGATTTTTGCAATTTTCAGGAATTTTTGCGATTTTTGCAATTTTCAGGAATTTTTGCAATTTTGCAATTTTCAGGAATTTTTTGCGATTTTTTGCAATTTTCAGGAATTTTTGCGATTTTTGCAATTTTCAGGAATTTTTGCAATTTTTGCAATTTTCAGGCATTTTTGCGATTTTTGCAATTTCAGGAATTTTGCGATTTTTGCAATTTTCAGGAATTTTGCCGATTTTTACAATTTTCATGCATTTTTGTGATTTTTGCCAATTTTCAGGAATTTTTGCGATTTTTGCAATTTTCAGGAATTTTTGTGATTTTTGCACTTTTCAGGAATTTTTGCGATTTTTGCAATTTTCAGGAATTTTTGCGATTTTTGCAATTTTCAGGAATTTTGCGGGTTTTGCAATTTTCAGGAATTTTTGCGATTTTTGCAATTTTTCAGGAATTTTTGCAATTTTTGCAATTTTCAGGCATTTTTGCGATTTTTTGCAATTTTCAGGAATTTTGCAATTTTTGCAATTTTCAGGAATTTTTGCGATTTTTACAATTTTCATGCATTTTGTGATTTTTGCAATTTTCAGGAATTTTTGCGATTTTCAGGAATTTTTGCGATTTTTGCAATTTTCAGGAATTTTTGCAATTTTTGCAATTGTCAGGAATTTTTGCAATTTTTGCAATTTTCAGGAATTTTTGCGATTTTTGCAATTTTCAGGAATTTTTGTGATTTTTGCAATTTTCAGGAATTTTTGCGATTTTTGCAATTTTCAGGAATTTTTGCGATTTTTGCAATTTTCAGGAATTTTTGCGATTTTTCCAATTTTCAGGCATTTTTGCAATTTTCAGGAATTTTTGCAATTTTCAGGAATTTTTGCAATTTTCAGAAATTTCTACAACTTTTGCAATTTTTGGCAATTTTTGGTAATTTTTGCAATTTTTGCGATTTTTAGGAATTTTTGCAATTTTTGCAATTTTCAGGAATTTTTGCAATTTTCAGGAATTTTTGCAATTTTCAGGCATTTTTGCGATTTTTGTAATTTTCAGGATTTTTTACAATTTTTGCAATTTTCAGTAATTTTTGCAATTTTTACAATATTCAGGAATTTTTGCGATTTTTGCAATTTTCAGGAATTTTTGCAATTTTTGCAATTTTCAGTAATTTTTGCGATTTTTGCAATTTTCAGGAATTTTTGCGATTTTTTACAATTTTCAGGGCATTTTTGTGATTTTTTGCAATTTTCAGGAATTTTTGCGATTTTTGCAATTTTCAGGAATTTTTGTGATTTTTGCAATTTTCAGGAATTTTTGCGATTTTTGCAATTTTCAGGAATTTTTGCGATTTTGCAAATTTTCAGGAATTTTTGCGATTTTTGCAATTTTCAGTAATTTTTGCGATTTTTGCAATTTTCGGGAATTTTTGCGATTTTTACAATTTTCATGCATTTTTGTGATTTTTGCAATTTTCAGGAATTTTTGCGATTTTTGCAATTTTCAGGAATTTTTGCAATTTTTGCAATTTTCAGGAATTTTTGCGATTTTTTGCAATTTTCAGGAATTTTTGCGATTTTTTGCAATTTTTCAGGAATTTTTGCAATTTTTGCAATTTTCAGGCATTTTTGCGATTTTTGCAATTTTCAGGAATTTTTGCGATTTTTGCAATTTTCAGGAATTTTTGCGATTTTTACAATTTTCATGCATTTTTGTGATTTTTGCAATTTTCAGGAATTTTTGCGATTTTTGCAATTTT